>WFMF01000042.1:222500-357500 GCA_011033025.1 Beroe forskalii
AGCAACACTACCAGGCGGCATGGCTTTGGTTATTGGTGATCTTACTTGCAATTTAATGAACAACATTTACTTTCAATTAAATATTAACAGTGATACAGAGTCAAAGCCAAATGTGTAGAGTCAAATTCCTTTCAATTAAATGCGATATCATGAACAGAGATCAGCATAACACAAGTTTCACTTTGACTTACACTCAACATATTTTCAGCGAAAAATAATTATCTAGCACACGCCAAAAATAAATTCAGCAAGATAAACCACAACAAATACGATTGGAATTGAATTTTGGTATGATCGGATCATAAACTTAAAATCTTGAAAAGTTAAGAAAACTTACTGATTCGATACACATCATTCTTAAACGGAATCATGAAAAGGAGGTACCGGACATCAGACTATAGTTCGAAAATCAGACTATAGTTCGGACATCAGACTATATTCAAGAACATAAGTGATAAGACTATAGTTCGGGGGACACCAGACACCGAGCAGCATTTGGCAGTGACAAATGACACCTCGAAGAGAGTGCTGCCAGGGACATTGCAGCAGCTTGCGGGACACCCAACAGCAGTGACACCAAACTGAGTGCTGCCCGGAAAACTGAAACTCTGAAATACAAAAATTGGAAGTTATATTGCAAGTATGATCTGGAGGCTATGTAACTATGTAGGAAAAGATGGCACAAGTTAGAAAACTGTGACATCACAAATACTCATCGAAAGTTTTTGCAATTTCATGGCTTTAGAATATATCAAAGGCACCAATAGGAATTGCTCACGATATTTTGATTGCCTTCACAATTGTTAAGTTGTAGTATAGCAAATTCAAAGCTGCTCTGACCATGAAGTCTATCCACCTAGGCCGGCTTGATGTCATACCGGTAGTTCCGACAGTAAATTGTGTAGTACCCGACTCAGCCCCTTCTTCGTCTTTGTTAAGAAAGCCAAAGTCAGGGAGTATAGCAGAAGAGTAAAGTCCCGCCTGCGTTTTACCACATCGTATTAGAAACCACACATAAGGATGTGCGATGGGCCCACATAGTGTGCCATTCAAAATTCTATTACATCATGTACAGGGACGGGCCCTCTGCATCATGAACGTACTACTACGCAAGTAGCGAGTTATTGAAGAGGAGAAGTAGTATTGAATATTAGAACGCACGCAAAAAATAATTCCTTGGGTTTGAAAATTGCGCGCAACTAAATAACAAAATGTTTACTTATGACATCTGCATGCCTTTAAAATATCATGGTAAATTGCATCGAAGGTTGTTAGCTATCCTTTCTGGCAATAGTGGGCTGTATGGTGTCATTTAGCCGTCCAATTTTTTGCATGAAATGCTGGTTATTTTAAAAACTTTTTTGTACATAGAAGTTTTAAAAAACCTGCATTTCATACAAAATTTTTTGACCTATTATATATATTGGGAAAGGCTCTCCCAATTGAAGCTCATGCCACTGCAGCGTAGACGGGAGAGATATGTCATTCTGACGATGTGGAAGATTATCCACAATGTAGTCCCGAATTCCTGTGACACTTCATCCTTGCGGTACAAGGACCTAAGTTATGGAATAAGGTACCTAGCCATGTGAAAGCTGCAGAAACTTTCGACACGTTTCTCTGATACCGGACGAGCCTTCGTTCGCTGGGTACAGCTGCAGCTGGTCCAACTCTCTGATAGACCACTCACCAACGCGGTGGTCGGAACTCTGATGGCACTTCCAACTCAACGGATAAGATTTACCAAGTTAGTTAGTTAAGTGTACATTGCAGCCCACCATTGCCAGATAGGATAGCTTAGAATCTTCGATGCAATGTACCAAGACTCAAAGATATTTAAAATGTACATTGAGGTCATAATTAAAGATTTTGCTGTAAAACCTGCGTACGATTAGCATGATAACAATCTTATCTGCCAATGATGCATTCACTTTGTGCCAGGCACTCTTTGTGAACCCATCGCACATCTTGATGTGTGGTTATTGAAACAATGTCGAACAAAATGCCTGAGAAACGCAACGTGTGGCATGGCATGAAATAAGGTCTCCGCTTCTTTACTCTTCCGCTATACTACAGCTATACTACAACTCAAAAGTTGTGAAGGCAATAACAAGGCAATAAAAATATCGTGAGCAATTCCTATATAAACTGCTTAGTGCTTAATGATTTTTCATATGATAAGTCACTCCCTGCAGATTTCTCATGAAATTTAGAGGTACATAGGAGCAAAGGTAATGGGTATTCGATTGTAGGACTATATAGCTAAATTTTTCTGTAGGTTTAGCTATAAAGTCCTAGCTCTAGCTATTTAGTCCGTTAGCTGAAAAGTCCGAACTGCGGACGATATAGCTAAATCTGACCTCACTGTTCCTCGATATAGTGAATGCCTTCATCGGTATGGGTATAATGCTCTACGCTTTGCCATAGCGGATCGAACCCTACGATTCCACCTAATCAGAGCACATGATTGCGTGTCGGTGTAGCGAGTCACAGCAAGATGACCACTGTCAGTGTATCTATATAGTGTCGCAGAGAACATCAGATCAGAGAACATCAATGTGCCGTAGCGATACGATGTAACACCTGATCAGGGAAGATTAATGTGTCGTAGCGATACGATGTAATACCTCGCCCCATTCAGGGCCCCATCATAACCCGGCAGACTCAGATACGCAGAGGAGTGTACCCATTCTACCCCGTTGAAGGATCTGTGGTCCACCATGATTTCATGATGGTATAAGGAGCAGAGTTCCTTAGGGCACCCAGGGTTGTCCGCCCTCTATCTATCTTGACTTTTTCGATGTTGTACATTGGTAGCGAACAAATGAATGTGATGGCTGGATCCTGCAAAGAGGCATCTCTTATACTATCAGATTGTTTCTTCAGGTGTCGAGTTCATTTGCAATCAAGTCTTAATATTCTTCTCATGGGCACGGTAGTCCTGTTGAGTCCCAAAATTCTAATGAGGTCAGCTAACAATCTCTGATGAGCTGATAAGAGGCATCTGTCGTTATGGGACAAAATTGTCCCCTAACCGCAACCGAGCCTTAGAATTGCCACAGAGTCCACCCTAAAACCAAAGTGTGCCGTAGCGTAGCCCCAAAAATGAAAAGTGTGCCCAAGCGTCCTGTGTCGTAGTGTTTTGTGCCGTAGGGTCCAGTGCTCTACAGCCCTGTGCCGTAGTTTCCGAACCCCGTTTAACTTAAACCTTATAAATTGAATGGAGAGGGAGGAACAACTATGGTACAGATTTAGCTGAATAGTCCGAATCGAGGACTATATAGCTAAACACATAAACTGATGGGGGAGGAGGGACAGCTAGGAAGATTTAGCTAAATAGTCCGAACTGCGGACGATATAGCTAAATCAACATTCAGCTATTTTGACCGGTTTAGCTATAAAGTCCGTTAGCTATAAAGTCCGCCTACCGGGTATTCATCATTATCAAGTCAATGCTTCAATGAATAGTCTTACACAATCGAGTGTGATCCAAATCTTATAGGTACACTAAAGTTGATTATACCTCAAGCACAAAATTGAAATGCGATTACTTTTCAATCTGCAATCAGAATAAAAGAATTAATCACCTGCTGAAAATGGAGCCGTGTTCCGAGCTAAAAACAGCATGCAACAGGAGTGATTGCAGCAGGTGGGCGAGCAGTCTGGAGGTCACATTATGCCGAAAGCTTACGGCTTTTCGTGGTTTTATGCTGGTCGATGGAAAACCCGTAAGTATTCTCTCTACGAGAACTGCTAAAACCTGAAAAGGGAAGATGATCGTTAATATTCAATCGAGTATGGCCCTAATCGAGATCTTCTCCAATTTGGTGCCCCAGGCAATTGGTTGAGCAACAGGATGAAAGAGGAATGGCACCACACCATCTATAAAATGCCACTCCTCCGGCCGCTTGACCATATAGTATAGACAGCATGGCGCTTCAAAATTTTATACGAAATGCGCTCACAAAAAGCACTTTTTTCAGAATTATTGCTCGGCGATCCACGAAAAGACTGTTTTTGAAGGCATCTTTGTACAAAATTTGGCAATTTCAGTGTGCTCCCCGTGGAAGCTTGTTAACAAAACTTTGCACAAGAGATTCTCACCAGTAAATTGAGATTAAACACAATCGTGCAGTTCAACAGCCGCATCTATATTGAAGTAGAAATAAATTACTACGCGTTGTAAGGCGCAGTTGAAAAGCTTCATCAGGCGTTCGATAAATAAAATTTTGGCACTTCCCTTGGATATGAGTTGACATATTAACCTTATTGATCTTCAGACCTTTAGTTCAGCCGAATTTATCTCACTGACCCTATGCAAAATAAATTAAACCAAAATTTGGAAAAGGCATCCACATTTTCTCAGACCAAATTTCGCACATGGATGCATCCATTTTTGGGAAAAATAAAGCAATTTTCAGCCGAAAAACGACGCGGATTAACTTCTAGGATGTTCATTATAAACACATTTGAGCCGATAGAAATCAATTTTAAGCAATTTTAATTTTCGGCTTTTCGGCCTTTTTTCGCCCATATCGGCTCTCAGTGATGGCCAAATTTTCCAAAAACGGTCCTAGGACTCATGTATCATCTTTACAAACATATTCCGACCATTTGAAATCATTTTCAGTGCATTAAACACGCTAAAAAGCCATTTTCCCAAAATTGGCAAAATGCATCCACTTTTTCTCAGACCAAATTTCGCACTTAGATACATCCATTTTTGGGCCGAAAAACGACGCAGAATGACTTCTAAGATGTTTATAAACACATTTGAGTCAATAGAAATCAATTTCGAGCAATTTTAATTTTCGGCTTTTTTCGGCCTTCTTCGCCAATATCGGCTCTCAGTGATGGCCAAATTTTCCAAAAACGGTCCTAGAACTCGTGTATCATCTATACAAACATATTCCAACCATTTGGAATCCCTTTCAGTGCATTAAACATGCTAAATTGGGAAAATGCATCCACTTTTTCTCAGACCAAATTTCGCACTTGGAAGACGACGCAGAATGACTCGACTCACCTATAGGAATTAAGTTTCCAACCTTGAAAGACAGGTTGGAAGACACTTGGAGACAGTGTCATGCACTGGGAGACAGTAATTACAGCTTCCCCGTCTATCTGGCCCTGACCATGTCATGACCCAAACCCTCACACTGTAAAGTTATTAGGCCATTTTCGCTAGGCTGGGAGTGGATTCGCGTCTTCCCAAGTCAAATTTTGCAGTTCTAAGGGAAAAACGATTCAATTCTAGTTGGAAAGACACGGAGCTTTCCTTAGTTGTCTTTGAATAAATTTGAGTCGATAGAAATCAAATTGGGTAAATGTTAATTCTCGGTATTTTGACTCAATTTGGCATCATAGAACGGTAAAGTCCCCAAAGTCTCCTTAACTAATCAACCATTCTCTATCCAATCGGGGGGGGGTTCAGCAGTAAGTGGGAGGACGGCATCACCCTATCTGGTCAAGAATCCCAACCACCCACCCACCCACCAGATAGCGGCATGCCTGTAACTGGTCAAGCTGAACTGAAAATTAGACCCACCCCTACAAGCTACAGACATTGTTTCAGGGACCACAAATTGGTTGCAAAAGCGACCCTTTGTTTCATATAATCTTAGTTTCTCACTCTTATCAAATATATAAAGTCACTTTCTCTTTACGAAGTGATTCCTTTCTAGGGATACAATCAATTTAATACCCAAAATTGCTACAGATTTTAAAAACACAAGAGAACTTTACCATACAACTGTCTAGATATCTAGATACCTAGAACTATCTAGACTGCACTGGGTGCAATGGGTAGGTATTGATGTGACCCGCAACATTTTTTACGAACTCAAAACTTTTTTACTAACTAGGTACTAATCAACTTGAAACTTTGAAGTCTTATCTCCATAGTAACATTTATGTCACGTGAATTCTTCAAACAATTGTGCCAAATCATTGGCATATATCATCGATATTAGAAATCAGCTGGTTACGTCATCTTTTGTAGCATGTAATAGTCCATGATGACGTCACACCAATTTAAGGTTAAGATTCCTGATTCATAATTAAATTTGCTTAAGAGCGCTAGGAGCAGCCGAGAAATCAAGTTTCAATATCCAAAATTTCTGAAAATGGGCATTTTTGACAAATTTTTCACAAATTTCGTAACAAATTTAGTGGATTTACTGCATTTTACCCTAAAATTTATACCATTTACCGTCTGCCGCTATCTTAATTGGTCGCTAGTTCGAAGTACCCACCCACCCCCATGCCCTTAAGTGTGATGCCGTCCATACCACTTACCGCTGAACCCCCCCCGATTCAATCATATATTTCAATCAGTCTCGGTCACTTTCAAGAAATTGGTTAAATTTTCCCAACTTCATTGTACTCAATCGCTCATATCGACCGTGTGCGGATTTTCCCAATTTGCATCCAATCCACAGAATCATCTTCTGACAGTCCGCGGCTGACAAATGTCCGCCATCGGAAGTGCCAAATTGAAAGTTAATTGAGTGACTTAAACTATGAGAGACCCACCTCTTAGTGTTTCATCTTTATTCAATCCATTCCATCTGTTGATCTTTGCTTTCAGAGCTTCACTCTTTCAGTACTAAGTCACTGAAAGATATCAAAAATTAAGTAAAAATAATCATGGGTTGATGACGATAATCACATGATTTTCGAAAGCTTCTGAATACAATTCTCTCGAATCAGATATTTCGTTAAAACTTTAACCTCTTGAATGGGTTGTAAGTCAAAATGAGCTTAATGAGCAAGGGAAAGGAAATTGGGTTATTATATGGTTTTTATAGTGCCTTAGGATCGGTATGGCACCTCAAACATAATAAAGGTTTTGGCAGAGATATGATGGGCACTTGGGCAGTGGAAATGATGATGAAAAAACCTGATATCATTAATCATACTGTAGCTCTGAAGAGCAGAACAGTGTGCTGATATCCAGTGAGGGACAGGCTTGCGCACGCTATCAAAAACATCATCGGCCCTTTTGTTTACCAAGCTCTTATAAGAGCTTAGTAGAACAAAGTTCACTTTTCAATGAGATCGAATTTCATCAAGAGGGACGGTTAAAAAGTCCGTTAAAACTTTTAAAATAGGACCGGTTAAATTAAAAGTCAGATAATATAAGAAATTATTCTTGATATGACCGGATATGAGGCATGTCATCATCTTATTTTCCCTATAAAACCGCGCGTCGATGAAAGTCCTATAAAAAGAAGTCATGGAATAGGAAGTGATCAGGTCATTGTTTTATGATTTCAGAAATGAAGAATATCAGAATTTTGATTAAATTTGATAAAGAATTGGAGTTTTTTGTCGAAATAGTCGGTTTGAACCGCTCAAAATAATGTAATTTTGGTATTGGGGTCAATTAAAATAGCCAAATACGTATACCTTTAAATACCCACTGGTCTTGGGATATGCTTACATCTCATAGTAACAGAGAGTAATTTAAATCTTAGAATTAGGGATGCTTATTGGGACATTCAAGAGTGATTTTGTCAGGGCGTCTCACAAATTCCGCGTCTTTGAATTGTAATTTCCAACTGATTTTACATTTCCAATTTGGCAATTGAATAGTTCAATAATTTATATTTTCAGAAATTAGTTTAAGATGCAGTTGGAACAAACTACTTCAGTGATAGAAATTACGAGGCGTTCTAATTATGACGAATGGAATCATGATCGGTACTAATTATGATCCAAAAATTTTCTTGAAATTTCCCAAATTTTTTGTCCAAGGGGCCGGGCCGGTTAGAAAGATTCAAAAATGATTCGATTTTTGTCCATAGGGCCGGTTAAAAAAGGGTCGGCTAAAAAGGCCGGCTAAATAAAGGCTAATAAGGTAAGTCGAGAGAACTTCCACGATCCCTCATTTACACGATACAAATAATATGAAAAGATATATTATATTTATATCATACCAGTACCTTCGTATCAATTGTTTATTTTCGTTGTCAAGAGGCTATAATTGTAAATTTTCATACCTAGACCCTTTTATTTGCTAGGGCACGGCTGCAGAAACAGATAATTTTGCAAATTTGAGGTATGCTAGGATATTTGCAGCTTCAAATGCCTCCTGTTAGACCATGTTGGTCTCAACTCTCAAAACTCCGCCCCAAGTATGCCTCATATATCTTATATTCCAATAGTCTAAATACCATGCTCAAACATCGAAAATGCCAATTTTTAAAGTGACTAATTTATGATCTATAGAAATTATCATCATATTTATATTCACGCTGAGGTGCTCAGCGTGACAGCAAATCATAATGAATTTTAGGAGGGACCAAAAATTTCGATTGTACCGAAAAAAAATCTCAAAATATGTTAAAATATCTGGTGCAAAGCTCGTTTGAAATAATTAATTTTTATTCATGACTGAAAATGGCAATTTTATGATCATTCAATTATTAATTTTTACTGCACACGAATTCAAATATATTTTCTAAGCCTAAATTATCATGAAACATTAAAAAATGATCTAGGACCAACTAAAACTTACATGTCCCCCATGTTATATCGTCAAACATTTCTTAATCCAATAGATTTCAACTCTAAAATTGAGTTGGAATTGACAATCCGTTTCTATAATCTTATACATTATACATCAGTGACGTACATTACATATGGGCTAATAAATTAGGTACAAAACTAACGTAGGTAAATGAATGGTTGTTAAATTCCCTGCAACTTATTAAAAATTCTTTCCACTTTTCTATTATGTACAATAATATATTTTTCAAGTACATACTCTTACCGGTTGAATTGTGAGGTATCTCAACGCTTCTTGTCTTCTTTTCAGTTTCGGTGGAGCACCTTTCAGATTTTCATGCCATATTGAAGTATTGTTCTCTTCGTTGATTTATCATGTGCACTCATTCAAGTCCACATTGCAGATCCAAACTGCCATGATTCCTCCTCAAATTGTAGTTGGTAAAATTTTTAGTCTCAAAGAGTAAATTAAAGTATCATTAAGCATTCAAAATCAATCATATTTTCAAAAATTCTTAAGCGATCAGTGAATGGGATTCAATCAATCAAAAACAGTAATAGGATTCCCAGTAATGAGATTATAGAAACAATTGCACAAAGCTGAGTGCAATAATTCAGTTCATAAAAAATAGGGCAGTCAACAATCTTATATATAATTTGGAGATGGCACGTGAATTTTGTCTGTTTGTGCGGGCGCACAGTTTAAATTTGAGCTTGCCAAGAAAATATCAAGGAAAACGAAGGCTGAACCGGGCTAAGTCGCGCCGTTGCTATGGAAACCAATTTTTGCACGTGCAGATTATGATCAGTTCTATGCAAGTGCTTTCTGATACGTTGTTGACTGCTGCATTGTAGCGTTTGAAAGAAAGGCCTATTTGCTGTTTTTCATGTGAAATTCAAGATCTGAAGATAGAGAAAAGGTATGGGCTGGCATCGTGGAGGCTATTTCCGATAGCACCTCTTCACAAATCTGTGGCAGACATCGGTCGATTTAAATCAATGCTGAGTTGATGGTAACGGAAAAACTCCAATTTAGAGCAATTTAAGATTGAACAAAATCAAAATCAAATTGAATCGAATTTGGGCATAGCACATTGTGATTTTGGAATACTGCTCTTGGCCTGAATCAACATTGCTTTGATTCAACGCTCACTATGAGTACGATACTCGGTTTTAATTTTCAGATTTAAATTGTCATACAAGAGCAAATAATAATGATCAAAACTTGCACGGTCCAGCATTACTAAAAGTTACCAACGAATAATGGTATTTCTGCTCCTTCATAAACTTTTTGAGAGCTTATTATTTGGTCCTGCGCGCATTCACTTCTGTTTAATGCTGTTTTATTTTTAATTTCGTTGCTCCGTAACTTTTGACTTGATTGGAGTTTTTTGATGCAGTAAAAAGTATTCAATAAATTGAATTGCAGCGAATCAAATTTGCGAACGAGGTGCTGCGTAGCAGCGCCGAGTGAGCTGTGTATTTGCAGGTCCAACGGGCCTGCTAGTTGAAATATAAATTGGAGAAACATTATATCCAATCAAGTAAATTATACTGAAAAAATGTGAAGTGTCACTGGCGTCAAAACGAAAATACAATATAGCAATATGAGTAATTTTTGTCGAAGGATATTTTATGGTCCTAAAACATAGACCTAGGGATTGTATAATTGTTATTTGTCACTCCTTTTAATGCCCGCAGGTGAACAGGATTAACCATCCAGTACTAGGTGCCATAATACAAGAGATTGACTTGCACCTTGTAGTCAAAGATCAAATGGTCGATATCAAAATCCCGTGCATATGGAATGTTAATACGAAGTTGGGACTGGTTTTGGCTACTTTGGACTATTTAGAAACTATTTAGACGTGGCGACAATTTTTATTTCAATGTCGCTACCCATTTTGGGCCACGCCCATTTTGGCACTTCGCGCATGGCCCAAAATCGAAAAACTAGAATGAATCCCTATACAGTCCATGTGTTACATCGATTTTATGGTAAATCGACCTGAGAAACACGATGCAACCGACAATTTTCCTCTCGAAGCTCCTGTCAGAGATAAGGTGACCACACCCACTTTTGGCCTTGCGATGGCTGATTTTTGAGAAATATCACTTTTATGGAATAAGTATCATGTGATACATCAAACTTGTAGTTAATTGACCCGAGAAACACGATGCAACCAACTATTTTCCTTTCCGAAGCTCCTGTCAGGAGATGAGGTGACCACACCCACTTTTTGGCCTTGCGCAAGGGCTGATTTTTGAGAAATATCACTTTTATGGAATAAGTATCGTGTGATACATCAAACTTGTAGTAAATTGACCCGTGAAACACGATGCAACCCACTCTTTTGCTCTCCGAGGATCCTGTCAGGAGATAAGGTGACCACGCCCACTTTTTGGCCTTGCGCGATGGCTGATTTTTGAGAAATATCACTTTTATGGAATAAGTATCATGTGATATATCAAACTTTTTTAGTAAATTGACCTGAGAAACACGATGCAACCCACTATTTTGCTCTCCGAGGGTCCTGTCAGGAGATAAGGTGACCAAGCCCACTTTTGGCCTTGCGCGATGGCTGATTTTTGAGAAATATCACTTTTATGGAATAAGTATCATGTGATACATCAAACTTGTAGTAAATTGACCCGAGAAACACGATGCAACCCACTATTTTGCTCTCGAGGGTCCTGTCAGAGATAAGGTGACCACGCCCACTTTTACTCATAATCTCAAAAAACCCAAATTATCATAAAATTAAAATCAGCCTTTGATGTTATATCGTCAAACATTTCTTAATCCAATAGATTTCAACTCTAAAATTGAGTTGGAATTGACAATCCGTTTCTATAATCTTATACATTATACATCAGTGACGTACATTACATATGGGCTAATAAATTAGGTACAAAACTAACGTAGGTAAATGAATGGTTGTTAAATTCCTGCAACTTATTAAAAAATTCTTTCCACTTTTCTATTATGTACAATAATATATTTTTCAAGTACATACTCTTACCGGTTGAATTGTGAGGTATCTCAACGCTTCTTGTCTTCTTTTCAGTTTCGGTGGAGCACTTTTCAGATTTTCATGCCATATTGAAGTATTGTTCTCTGTTGATTTATCATGTGCATCATTCAAGTCCACATTGCAGATCCAAACTGCCATGATTCCTGTTCACATTGTAGTTGGTAAAATTTTAGTCTCAAAGAGTAAATTAAAGTATCATTAAGCATTCAAAATCAATCATATTTTCAAAAATTCTTAAGCGATCAGTGAATGGATTCAATCAATCAAAAACAGTAATAGGATTTCAGTAATGAGATTATAGAAACAATTGCACAAAGCTGAGTGCAATAATTCAGTTCATAAAAATAGGGCAGTCAACAATCTTATATATAATTTGAGATGGCACGTGAATTTTGTCTGTTTGTGCGGCACAGTTTAAATTTGAGCTTGCCAAGAAAATATCAAGGAAAACGAAGCTGAACCGGGCTAAGTCGCGCCGTTGCTATGGAAACCAATTTTTTGCACGCAGATTATGATCAGTTCTATGCAAGTGCTTTCTGATACGTTGTTGACTGCTGCATTGTAGCGTTTGAAAGAAAGGCCTATTTGCTGTTTTTCATGTGAAATTCAAGATCTGAAGATAGAGAAAAGGTATGGGCTGGCATCGTGGAGGCTATTTCCGATAGCACCTCTTCACAAATCTGTGGCAGACATCGGTCGATTTAAATCAATGCTGAGTTGATGGTAACGGAAAACTCCAATTTAGAGCAATTTAAGATTGAACAAAATCAAAATCAAATTGAATCGAATTTGGGCATAGCACATTGTGATTTTGAATACTGCTCTTGGCCTGAATCAACATTGCTTTGATTCAACGCTCACTATGAGTACGATACTCGGTTTTAATTTTCAGATTTAAATTGTCATACAAGAGCAAATAATAATGATCAAAACTTGCACGGTCCAGCATTACTAAAAGTTACCAACGAATAATGGTATTTCTGCTCCTTCATAAACTTTTTGAGAGCTTATTATTTGGTCCTGCGCGCATTCACTTCTGTTTAATGCTGTTTTATTTTTAATTTTGCTGCTCCGTAACTTTGACTTGATTGGAGTTTTTGATGCAGTAAAAGTATTCAATAAATTGAATTGCAGCGAATCAAATTTGTGAACGAGGTGCCAGCAGCAGCGCCGAGTGAGTTGTGTATTTGCAGGTCCAACTAGTTGAAATATAAATTGGAGAAACATTATATCCAATCAAGTAAATTATACTGAAAAATGTGAAGTGTCACTGGCGTCAAAACGAAAATACAATATAGCAATATGAGTAATTTTTGTCGAAGGATATTTTATGGTCCTAAAACATAGACCTAGGGATTGTATAATTGTTATTTGTCACTCCTTTTAATGCCCGCAGGTGAACAGGATTAACCATCCAGTACTAGGTGCCATAATACAAGAGGATTGACTTGCACCTTGTAGTCAAAGATCAAATGGTCGATATCAAAATCCCCGCATATGGAATGTTAATACGAAGTTGGGACTGGTTTTGGCTACTTTGGACTATTTAGAAACTATTTAGACGTGGCGACAATTTTTATTTCAATGTCGCCACCCATTTTGGGCCACGCCCATTTTTGGCACTTTGCGCATGGCCCAAAAATCGAAAAAACTAGAATGAATCCCTATACAGTCCATGTGTTACATCGATTTTATGGTAAATCGACCCGAGAAACACGATGCAACCGACAATTTTCCTCTCCGAAGCTCCTGTCAGGAGATAAGGTGACCACACCCACTTTTTGGCCTTGCGCGATGGCTGATTTTTGAGAAATATCACTTTTATGGAATAAGTATCATGTGATACATCAAACTTGTAGTTAATTGACCCGAGAAACACGATGCAACCAACTATTTTCCTTTCCGAAGCTCCTGTCAGGAGATGAGGTGACCACACCCACTTTTTGGCCTTGCGCAAGGGCTGATTTTTGAGAAATATCACTTTTATGGAATAAGTATCGTGTGATACATCAAACTTGTAGTAAATTGACCCGTGAAACACGATGCAACCCACTCTTTTGCTCTCCGAGGATCCTGTCAGAGATAAGGTGACCACGCCCACTTTTTTGGCCTTGCGCGATGGCTGATTTTTGAGAAATATCACTTTTTATGGAATAAGTATCATGTGATATATCAAACTTTTAGTAAATTGACCCGAGAAACACGATGCAACCCACTATTTTGCTCTCCGAGGGTCCTGTCAGGAGATAAGGTGACCAAGCCCACTTTTTGGCCTTGCGCGATGGCTGATTTTTGAGAAATATCACTTTTATGGAATAAGTATCATGTGATACATCAAACTTGTAGTAAATTGACCCGAGAAACACGATGCAACCCACTATTTTGCTCTCCGAGGGTCCTGTCAGGAGATAAGGTGACCACGCCCACTTTTTGGCCTTGTGCGATGACTGATTTTTGAGAAATATCACTTTTATGGAATAAGTATCATGTGATACATCAAACTTGTAGTTATTTGCCCCCGAGCAGACACAATGCAACTATTTTCCTCTACAAGGCTCCAGTCAGCAGATGTGATGACCCCACATTTCTGCACCTGAACGATCTTTTCACACTCCTGCACGACCCTCTCACAGTCCTGAACGACCCTCTCACAGTCCTGAACAACCCTCTCACAGTACTGAACGACCCTCTCACAGTCCTGAACAACCCTTTCATAGTCCTAAAGAACCCTCTCACAGTCCTGAACGAACCTCTCAAATTCCTGAACAACCCTTTCATAATTCTGAATAACCCTCTCACATTCCTGCACCTGAATGATCTTTTCACTTTCCTGCACGACCCTCTCACAGTCCTGAACGACCCTCTCACAGTCCTGATCAACCCTTTCATAGTCCTGAACAACCCTCTCACAGTCCTGAACGTCCCTCTTACAGTCCTAAATAACCCTCTCAAAGAACTGAACGACCCTAGCATAGTCCTGAAAAACCCTTTCATAGTCCGAAAAATCCTCTCACAGTCCTGAACGAACCTTTCATAGTCCTAAACAACCCTCTCACAGTCCTGAACGGCCCTCTCAGAGTCCTGAACAACCCTTTCATAGTCCTGAATAACCCTCTCACAGTCTCACACTCCTGAACGACCCTCTCACTCTCCTAAACGACCCTTTCACAGTCCTGAACGATCTTCTCACACCTCGCACGAAACTCGCACAGTCCTGAACGACCCTCTCACAGTCCTGAACAACCCTTTCATGGTCTTGAACGACCGTCGACCCTCTCACACTCCTGAACGACCCTTTCACACTCCTGAACGATTGTCTCACACTCCTGCACGACCCTCTCACTGTACTGAACGACCCTCTCACAGTACTGAACGACCCTCTCACAGTCCTGAACGGCCCTCTCAAATTTTCTGAACGACACTCTAAAACTCCTGACCGTCTCTCTCACAGTTAAGTCTCGAACGATCATCGACGCTCTCGCACTCCTGAGCGGCTTTCTTACAGTCCTGAACGAACCTCTCACTCTCCTGAACGGGCCTCTCACAGTCCTGAACAGGGCTTACTCTGAACGACCCTCTCCTGAACGACCCTATCACACTCCTGTACGACCATCTCACAGTCCCGAACGACTGTGAGAGGATCGTTCAGGACAGTGAGAGATCGTTCAGGACTTGAGAGGTCGTTCAGACTGTGAGAGGGTTGTTCAGGAGTGTGAGGCCGGTCAGGAGTGTTAGAGGGTTTCTCAGGAGTAATAGAGGTTTAATGAGGGCAAGATGGTTGCAAATGCATGTTTTATATAAGGGCGGAGTGTATGAAGGTTGCTCGGAGGTGTGTAATTGGAATCAGGAGTGTAAGGGAGTCGTTTAGGAGCGTTAGAGGGTCGTTCAGGAGAGTGCAAGGGTCGTTCGAGAGTGTGAAAAGGTCGTTGAGGACTTCAGAGCGTCGTTCAGGACTGTGAAAGGGTCGTTCAGGATCGTCAGAGGGTCGTTCAGGACTGTGAGAGGGTCGTTCAGGACTGAAAAAAGGTTGGTTTCTTGTTTCTTATAAGTTTCATTGAAAAATTACACACGCCCGAAATGAGGGTGTGGTCATCTTATGTCCTGAAAGGAGCCTCGGGGAGTAAAAAATCGTTGGTTGCATCGTGTTTCTTAGGTCGATTCACCAAAGTTTGATGTATCACATACCACTCATGCCATAAAATTAAAAGTGATATTACTCAAAAATCAGCCATCGTGCAAGGCCAAAAAGTGGGCGTGGTCAACATATCTCCTGACAGGAGCCTCGGAGGGCAAAATAGTGGGTTGCATCGTGTTTCACGGGTCAATTTACTACAAGTTTGATGTATCACACGATACTTATTCCATAAAAGTGATATTTCTCAAAAAATCAGCCCCTTGCGCAAGGCCAAAAGTAGGTGTGGTCACCTCATCTCCTGACAGGAGCTGGAAAGGAAAATAGTTGGTTGCATCGTGTTTCGGGTCAATTAACTACAATTTTGATGTATCACATGATACTTATTCCATAAAAGTGATATTTCTCAAAAATCAGCCATCGCGCAAGGCCAAAAAGTGGGTGTGGTCACCTTATCTCCTGATAGGAGTCCCGGAGAGGAAAATAATTGGTTGCATCGTGTTTCTCGGGTCGATTTGCCATGAAATCGATGTAACACATGGACTATATAGAGATTCATTCTAGTTTTCAGATTTTTGGGCCATGCGCAAAGTGCCAAAAATGGGCGTGGCCCAAAATGGGTGGCGACATTGAAAAAAAAATTGTCGCCACGTCTAAATAGTTTCTAAATAGTCCAAAGTAGCCAAAACCAGTCCCAACTTCGTATTAACATTCCATATGCACGGGATTCCATTTGATCTTTAACTATTGTGTGATAATGAAACTGGAAGGTGTAATGTGTTAAGTGTTACCTAAGCAAAAGGTGCAAGAGCTTGTCTGATAAATTCAATTCAATTAAATTCAATTATAATTTTTTACAGCACAAAACTTGACTGGGTTATAATGAAGAATCTTGGAGGCACCTAGTCAAATTTAAAATCTGTTTATAGGGCCTCCCATCAAGGACTATAAGTATAAGGATAAATAATCATATAAATGCAAAGACGGTGGCATAGTTACCAAACTATAATCATAGTTGAAAAAACCATCGCTGGGCATTCAGTGAATCAAGAAATCAGGGAAATCAAGAAAATAGTAAGTTTCATTTCATTTATATCGAACATCTTGATCAATTCTGGTCTTCCGAATGCTGACCCAAAATTTAAAAAAAAATGAATGATGAATTCAAATGCGATTAATGCTACACCACCACAAATTTTTAGCCAATGAAAAATTTATTCTTGAGCCATAGTTCCCAGAAATGCAAACTTTTTGCGACACTAATGTACAGCAACATATGCGAATTATACTTTCTTGGAACTACAGTTCAAAAATACTTTTATCGATATGTGATTTAAATTTCAAATAACTAAAATGAGCATATCATTGCTAAATGTTGCCCATTTGAGACAAATGTCACCATTTTGACATAATGATCATACACAACCCACAGTGGCCATCGATTCTTGAAATTCAAAATGGACAATTCCAGCTTTATGCAACAAAAAACAGCATTTTGTGGTTTCAATGGGAGAAAACGATTTCAAATCAATGAAATTATGCATTTTATTGCGAAACTACCTATGACTGAAGACCCAAGAGATCGGCGACCTTAGAAATTAGCCAAATGCCACTGTATCAGCTGTTTCAAGTTATTTCGACAATTGGTAAATGGGCTCAAATCATAAAGGAAACTTGATGAAATTAAACTTGATGAGTTATTCTGGATGTGAATGCAAATGGTAGGTCAAAACGGGTCGAAATCTTATTTTTGTGCAACAAAATGAGTTTTTCCCAAAATGAGTTTTTCCCAAACATCAAGATTGGACTGATTTTGATCACCAGCCTGATCTAACATGCTTTATGAATATTTGATAGTATAATAGTAACGTTTTGAGAAATAATTAGAACCTATATGGATTGCTCAAGAGTGAATAAGTACCAACCTATAAAACTATAAAAATCCAAAATGACATCAGCAAATCGCTTGATAAAACGGTAGGTAGGTACAAATCCTAACAACTTTTGTCATGTATGATGTAGGTACCTAGGTAATCTTTTTGCTCTAATCTGCTAATCTGACAAATAAATCTGTTGACTACAACACTAGGGTGAATCATAAGGAATTAGATCCATAATGGATAAGGGGAATTATCTTCAGGGGGAATGTAGGTACCAGGAAACGCAGCAGTCTGTATGGTAATCAAAGCATCGAAGTATAGTCAAAGATCAAATGGTCGATATCAAAATCCCGTGCATATGGAATGTTAATACGAAGTTGGGACTGGTTTTGGCTACTTTGGACTATTTAGAAACTATTTAGACGTGGCGACAATTTTATTTCAATGTCGCCACCCATTTTGGGCCACGCCCATTTTTGGCACTTTAAGCATGGCCCAAAAAATCGAAAAACTAGAATGAATCCCTATACAGTCCATGTGTTACATCGATTTTATGGTAAATCGACCCGAGAAACACGATGCAACCGACAATTTTCCTCTCCGAAGCTCCTGTCAGGAGATAAGGTGACCACACCCACTTTTTGGCCTTGCTGATGGCTGATTTTTTGAGAAATATCACTTTTATGGAATAAGTATCATGATATCAAACTTGTAGTTAGTTAATTGACCTGAGAAACACGATGCAACCAACTATTTTCCTTTCCGAAGCTCCTGTCAGGAGATGAGGTGACCACACCCACTTTTGGCCTTGCGCAAGGGCTGATTTTTGAGAAATATCACTTTATGGAATAAGTATCGTGTGATACATCAAACTTGTAGTAAATTGACCCGTGAAACACGATGCAACCCACTCTTGGTTTCCGAGGATCCTGTCAGGAGATAAGGTGACCACGCCCACTTTTTGGCCTTGGCGCGATGGCTGATTTTTTGAGAAATATCACTTTTATGGAATAAGTATCATGTGATATATCAAACTTTTAGTAAATTGACCCAAGAAACACGATGCAACCCACTATTTTAACCTCCGAGGGTCCTGTCAGGAGATAAGGTGACCAAGCCCACTTTTTGGCCCTTTGCTGATGGCTGATTTTTTGAAATATCACTTTTATGGAATAAGTATCATGTGATACATCAAACTTGTAGTAAATTGACCCGAGAAACACGATGCAACCCACTATTTTGCTCTCCGAGGGTCCTGTCAGGAGATAAGGTGACCACGCCCACTTTTTGGCCTGTGCGATGACTGATTTTTTGAGAAATATCACTTTTATGGAATAAGTATCATGTGATACATCAAACTTGTAGTTATTTGCCCCCGAGCAGACACAATGCAACTATTTTCCTCCTACAAGGCTCCAGTCAGCAGATGTGATGACCCCACATTTCTGCACCTGAACGATCTTTTTCACACCCTGCACGACCCTCTCACAGTCCTGAACGACCCTCCTCACAGTCCTGAACAACCTCTCACAGTACTGAACGACCCTCTCACAGTCCTGAACAACCCTTTCATAGTCCTAAAGAACCCTCTCACAGTCCTGAACGAACCTCTCAAATTCCTGAACAACCCTTTCATAATTCTGAATAACCTCTCACATTCCCTGCACCTGAATGATCTTTTCACTTTCCTGCACGACCCTCTCACAGTCCTGAACGACCTCTCACAGTCCTGATCAACCCTTTCATAGTCCTGAACAACCCTCTCACAGTCCTGAACGTCCTCTTACAGTCCTAAATAACCCTCTCAAAGAACTGAACGACCCTAGCATAGTCCTGAAAACCCTTTCATAGTCCGAAAATCCTCCTCACAGTCCTGAACGAACCTTTCATAGTCCTAAACAACCCCTCACAGTCCTGAACGGCCCTCTCAGAGTCCTGAAACAACCCTTTCATAGTCCTGAATAACCTCACAGTCTCACACTCCTGAACGACCCTCTCACTCTCCTAAACGACCCTTTCACAGTCCTGAACGATCTTCTCACACCTCGCACGAAACTCGCACAGTCCCGAACGACCCCTCTCACAGTCCTGAACAACCCTTTCATGGTCTTGAACGACCGTCGACCCTCTCACACTCCTGAACGACCCTTTCACACTCCTGAACGATTGTCTCACACTCCTGCACGACCTCTCACTGTACTGAACGACCTCTCACAGTACTGAACGACCTCTCACAGTCCTGAACGGCCCTCTCAATTTTCTGAACGACACTTAAAACTCCTGACCGTCTCTCTCACAGTTAAGTCTCGAACGATCATCGACGCTCTCGCACTCCTGAGCGGCTTTTTACAGTCCCCGAACGAACCCTCACTCTCCTGAACGGGCTCTTCACAGTCCTGAACAGGGTTTACTTCCTTGACCTTTTCACATCCTGAACGACCCTATCACACTTGGGCGACCATATCTCACAGTCCCGAACGACCGGGGAGAGGATCGTTCAGGACAGTGAGAGGGATCGTTCAGGACTTGAGAGGGCCGTTCAGGACTGTGAGAGGGTTGTTCAGGAGTGTGAGTGGGCCGGTCAGAGTGTTAGAGGGTTTCTCAGGAGTAATAGAGGTTAATGAGTGCAACATGGTTGCAAATGCATGTCATAAGGGCGAGAGTGTATGAAGGTTCGTAGGTGTGTAATTGGAATCAGGAGTGTAAGGGAGTCGTTTAGGGAGCGTTAGAGGGTCGTTCAGGAGTGCAAGGGTCGTTCGAGAGTGTGAAAAGGTCGTTGAGGACTTCAGAGCGTCGTTCAGACTGTGAAAGGGTCGTTCAGGATCGTCAGAGGGTCGTTCAGACTGTGAGAGGGTCGTTCAGGACTGAAAAAAGGTTGGTTTCTTGTTTTATAAGTTTCATTGAAAAATTACACACGCCCGAAATGAGGGTGTGGTCATCTTATGTCCTGAAAGGAGCCTGGGAGTAAAAAATCGTTGGTTGCATCGTGTTTTTAGGTCGATTCACCAAAGTTTGATGTATCACATACCACTCATGCCATAAAATTAAAAGTGATATTACTCTCAAAAATCAGCCATCGTGCAAGGCCAAAAAGTGGGCGTGGTCAAATATATCTCCTGACAGGAGCCTCGAGGCAAAATAGTGGGTTGCATCGTGTTTCACGGGTCAATTTACTACAAGTTTGATGTATCACACGATTATTCCATAAAAGTGATATTTTCAAAATCAAGCCCTTGCGCAAGGCCAAAAAGTGGTGTGGTCACCACTTCCCTGACAGGAGCTTCTGGAAAGGAAAATAGTTGGTTGTATCGTGTTTTCGGGTCAATTAACTACAAGTTTGATATCACATGATACTTATTCCATAAAAGATATTTCTCAAAATCAGCCATCACAAGGCCAAAAGTGGGTGTGGTCACCTTATCTCCTGATAGAGTCCTGAGAGGAAAATAATTGGTTGCATCAGTGGCTTTTCGGGTCGATTTTATGAAATCGATGTAACATATGGACTATATAGAGATTCATTCTAGTTTTCAGATTTTTGGGCCATGAAAGTGTCAAAAATGGGCGTGGCCCAAAAATGGGTGGCGACATTGAAAAAAAATTGTCGCCACGTCCAAATAGTTTCTAAATAGTCCAAAGTAGCCAAAACCAGTCCCAACTTCGTATTAACATTCCATATGCACGGGATTCCATTTGATCTTTAACTAGTATGAGTAACAATTAATTGAATTGATGGTGAAATCCAATGTCTTATCTATAGAGGTGTATGGGTATACTACAAACATAACAAATTACTGTACATCGATTTTCTTAATTCAAGGATTGACACATAAGAAGAGGCGGAAGAGACTAAACTGCGAATCATCATGGTTACCCCACAGTTGTAAAGTCTCCTGATGCCATCTGCAATGTAGGTGTCCCATCAGCAGGTGACAAAAGGGAAACGGAGGGGTTTCGGGTTAGAATACTCGGACCTTATTAAGTGATGATATCATGCATTCCATTACCCCAATTCTTATAAAATCTACAATGCATTAGAATTTCAAATTGGTTACGTAATCTTGATCGATCATCAGTCGAAAGCACCTGGCAAATGTGCAATAAAAATGTATAAAGGTGAAATCGACAAATGAATAGGTACAAAGTTTTCTACGCCTATTCAACAGCTTTAAAAGCAAAAGGTTAAAACTTGCTTTAGTCAAAAATCTCATATATCGATACTTGAAAAAAATGGCAAATAACTAATGGCATGCCGTTCATGTTAATACCTTTCAATTTAGACATACTCGCGCGCTCAATTACAACTGTAAAGTCTGAAAACTAGCAATAGATGGAAGACCCTTTTCAATACAGCCGCGCAATTGACGTATGACAGACTACTGAATTACGGTTATGACTTATTTACATATGTACTAACTTACTTCAACTACCTTATCTACTAACTGACTAACTAAATTGCAGATTAAACTACTAGACTACCTACTTTATCCCTACTGACTGACTATCTGACTGACTGTATTACTGATTGACTCATTAACTTACTGAAACTTCAAACTTAGTGACCTAACCTCATCACTAATACAACTATTTATTTACTTAGTTAACATAATGAGTAACTCATTACCCAAGTAATTACTAACAGACTCTAACTAATCATTTAAGCTAGAACTTTATTACTTGGATATCTAAACTCTACTTAATTGGTTACATGATTGTTTACATAAATGGTGACCGACTTAAACTGACTCAAGTAGTGACTTAATGAATTAATGAATTAATTACATCACTGGTAATTTAAGTAATACCTACTTACTCATACTCATTACTCTCATTATAATTCTAATAATAAGATAAATGCTGACACTTGATAAAGCAGAATTACGGTAACCGGTGCGATACCCAGACTTGTTTAACAGGATTTTGGGGCGGATTTTCAATTCTCGTCGTAGCAGCAACAATTCAGATTGAAATTACGATTAAAATTAAGATTGAGATTAAAATTGAGATTGAAATTGAGATTGAAATTGAGATTGAAATTGAGATTGAAATTGAAATTGAGATTTAAATTGAGATTGAAATTGAGATTGAAATTGAGATTGAAATTGAGATTGAAATTGAGATTGAAATTGAGATTGAAATTGAGATTGAAATTGAGATTGAAATTGAGATTGAAATTGAGATTGAAATTGAGATTGAAATTGAGCTATTGAGATTGAAATTGAGATTGAAATTGAGATTGAAATTGAAATTAAAATTGAAATTGAGATTGAAATTGAGATTGAAATTGAGATTGAAATTGAGATTGAAATTGAGATTGAAATTGAGATCGAAATTGAGATTGAAATTGAGATTGAAATTGAGATTGAAATGGAAATTGAAATGGAAATTGATTTAAAGTTGAATTAGCTGTGTGGAAGAGTGTGGAAAGCAAGGATAAGACCTAAGAGGCGAGGAGAGCTGTGAAGTGGATATGTGAAGAAAACTCAAATACTGAAACAAAGGTTTTGACGAAGGTTTACGGAGGGTACGACATACTGACATAGGTTTACAGAAGTTACGACATACTGTCATAGGTTTACAGAGGTTTACAGAGGTTACGACATACTGACATAGGTTTACAGAGGTTTACAGAGGTTACGACATACTGACATAGGTTTACAGAGGTTTCGACGGACTGAAATAGGTTTACAAAGGTTCAAAGGATTTACGACCGAGGTTATGACATACTGACATGGGGTTTTACAACAAGAAGTGAGGAAGGACGTAGAAAGCCCTAAGTGCAGACCCCCATTCAAAAACCCAGGCAACTTATGCAACATATTGTACTAACATCTAGGATAATAAAAGGACAAAATTACTAACATGTGACCTGCTTGACGGTTGACAACAAACATCCACAGAAATAAAATTGTGAAAATAATCAACAGTTCCGATTGTATACATTTACCAGTCGCTAGTGGACACTGTTCATCACTGTTTACAAATGCTATTGCAGCATTGCTCCTCCTCTGCCAGGGAGCTCAAGTTACAGAAACAGGCAACCCCGTTCATATTTGTATGTCAGGTTGCCCAGATCTAGGCAACCCACTGTATTATTGTATGTTGCGTTGCAAAAGCATGTTAGTCATTTTCATGTTAGTCCAACAGTGAAGTGGGGAGGTAGATAATCGAATTGGCACTATGTAGAGAGAGGGGTGTCCTGTTCCTCTCCACGCTATGCTCTGAGCTATTTCATAATTCAATCAAAATGCTTGCATATTATCCCCAATTCCCATTGATATGCAAGGTTACTCCTTGAAGAAATGTGCCTAAAAATACTTAAGAACTTGAATAGCGCTCGGTGGTGGCTGGTTATTGCATTACGTCCCCATTTTAGAGGAGTAGAAACATGTATGAATGTTGCGATAGTATAGTCATAATTATGATTGTGATTTGTGTGACGACACTGAAACAATACTAACATGACATCCTTCAAAAATCAGGTTGTACTAACATTATTACAGGTTCTAGAATGGGGGTGCAGAGTGAAAAACGATGACGGGTTTGAGAAATAGTCCCTGGGTTAATAATAACGGCACCAATTTTCGAAAATTCAGCTATTCAACTGTTTTTTTTATAGTAAACTGAATACCGAGATAAAGAACTGACGTGATACATGACGCTGTCAATGCCAACTCTAACATCATAAATCAAGTGATAAATTAAATGATGATGATATTAACATGATAATCTAAACGATAAAGATTTGGCTATGCAATAAATTGCACTATGAAAAGGAATGTGAGAGGAGCGGTGAGCCCGCCAACCGAAGTGTTATTAATAATTGAATGAAAGTCCGATAACTATCTTTTAACATTTTCTTTAATTAATAGTAACACTATTAAATAATGTAATATCAATTAAGTATTTTAATCGCATATAAGGAAGACTCTGTTATGCTACCATCATGTCGAACCATCGGTACTAGAGATTCGATTTAGACGCCAGAAAAGGGGTAGTCATTAAGAAAGTTCTTACACAATTGAATAAGATTCTGCAGAAGCCAATAAACCAGCTATCCGGAAAAAATGATCAGGTGAAGTGTAGATTGATAACACCGGTACGATCTAGTCTGGCATCATCAGTAGAGCTTGTAGAGAAGGCAAATCCATAAATCAAGTCAGTCACCAGAATAAGTAGCCTGTCAACTTCTTGATCTGCGATATTAATAATTGTCCTGCTCTTTGTTTTCCAGCCTTGATTGATGATCCTTCAAGTATTTAAAGTTGGTGGCCTTTTTTTAGTATCCTTTCATCTCCAATGAAATTTCTTTCCAGCGATCGACGTCAATATTTTTAGCAGACGTTATCATCAACTGAAAATAAGAGAGTTAGACTTAAATTGAGTTAAATTGAGTTAAGTTAAGTTAAGTTGAGTAAGTTGAGTTAAGTTGAGTTAAGTTGAGTTAAGTTGAGTTAAGTTGAGTTAAGTTGATTTAGGCTGAGTTAAGTTGTGTTAAGTTGAGCTAAGTTGAGTTAAGTTGAGTTATGTTGAGTTAGAGTGAGTTATGTTAAGTTGAGTTAAATTGAGTTAAGTTAAGTTAAGTTGAGTAAGTTGAGTTAAGTTGAGTTAAGTTGAGTTAAGATGAGTTAAGTTGAGTTATTTTGAGTTAAGTTAAGTTAAGTTGAGTTAAGTTGAGTTAAGTTGAGTTAGTTGATTTCTAGGCTGAGTTAAGTTGTGTTAAGTTGAGCAAAGTTGAGTTAAGTTGAGTTAAGTTGAGTTAGGTTGAGTTATGTTAAGTTTCGAGTTAAGTTGAGTTAAGTTAAGTTAAGTTAAGTTAAGTTAAGTTAAGTTAAGTTAAGTTGAGTTAAGTTGAGTTAAGTTGAGTTAAGTTGAGTTAAGTTGAGTTAGTTGAGTTAAGTTGAGTTAAGAGTTAAGTTAAGAGTTAAGTTAAGAGTTAAGTTAAGAGTTAAGTTAAGAGTTAAGTTAAGAGTTAAGTTAAGTTAAGTTAAGAGTTAAGTTAAGAGTTAAGTTAAGAGTTAAGTTAAGAGTTGTTAAGAGTTAAGTTAAGAGTTAAGTTAAGAGTTAAGTTAAGAGTTAAGTTAAGAGTTAAGTTAAGAGTTAAGTTAAGAGTTAAGTTAAGAGTTAAGTTAAGAGTTAAGTTAAGAGTTAAGTTAAGAGTTAAGTTAAGAGTTAAGTTAAGAGTTAAGTAAGAGTTAAGTTAAGAGTTAAGTTAAGAGTTAAGTTAAGAGTTAAGTTAAGAGTTAAGTAAGAGTTAAGTTAAGAGTTAAGTTAAGAGTTAAGTTAAGAGTTAAGTTAAGAGTTAAGTAAGTTAAGTTAAGTTAAGTTAAGTTAAGTTAAGTTAAGTTAAGTTAAGTTAAGTTAAGTTAAGTTAAGTTAAGTTAAGTTAAGTTAAGTTAAGTTAAGTTAAGTTAGGTTAGGTTAAGTTAGGTTAAGTTGAGTTAGGGGGTAGGGGGAGTTAAGTTAGGTTAAGTTGAGTTAGGGTGAGTTAAGTTAAGTTAAGTTAAGTTAAGTTAAGTTAAGTTAAGTTAAGTTAAGTTAAGTTAAGTTAAGTTAAGTTAAGTTAAGTTAAGTTAAGTTAAGTTAAGTTAAGTTAAGTTGAGTTAAGTTAAATTGAGTAAAGTTGAGTCGAGATTGCTGTTAAAAGGGAGCTTATGTCATGATGATATCTTTGTAATTGTCCGAAATCAAAAAAAATCTATTAGAGTCAGGGGAGATAACTAAAGGCTTGAGAAAATATAGTTGATGTCACGATATAATACCAGGAGTTACCTGTATGCAACAAATATAGATAATCTTGTTGACGGAGGTTAAGTTGGGGTTAGAAACCAAGAGAACCCATACCTCTGCATAGAATCGATCAGTTTCTACGGGCATCTCTTATCAGAACGTCGAATAACCTGTATCGAGGAAGAACTAATTAACTCTAAATCTCCCAAGGAAGAGCGGTCCTACTTGGGAGCCTAAGGGTTCTATAATGTATGGTTAGTAAGAGTAAGCTCATTATTGGCACGCCTAGGAAGAAGTTTGTGAACAACAAGAAGAGTTATTGCAGTGCCCAATGTAACCAAAAGAACTTAATAAATCTGTTCTCACCGTGATCGTTAAGATATGGGATAGTCGAATCGTCATCAACAATGAGATACCAAAGCCACCAGGAACTGCTTAGAATTAGAACGATACAGTCCCAGAAGGATATGATTCCACTAATGTTGATAGCACCAGTCATCCCGCCGGGATGCGTATAAACAGCAATGAATGAATTGATCCAAATAGCAGGTCAGTCAGTGAACTTCATGCAGTTTCATTTGTTAGAGCTTACTCCAAGCAGAGAAGTGGGTTAATAGGACGCACCATTCGGACTGTTATGAGAATGAGCAGCCATGAATACAACAAGTTCACATCCTTGGTCTGGGTGTTTCACTTGTAACAAAATCAGGTGACATGATAGCACCAATCAGAGCTGACGACACAGGTGAGCCTTCGTAGGTGAACTCACTCAGAAAAGAAACTCCATTCTACTCGCGAGTCTACCAAGGTTATTCTGGAGGTATCCACCTAAACCATCTAGAATGTTGTAGATCAGGATTTATGAACTCAAACAAATTGCGAGTGAGTAGGTCTCCTGAAAGAATAGTTCTGATTTAATACAAAGTATAAACTACAGAAAAAGTATGAAGGGCTTTGGTAGTTAGAGCAAACTATAATCTGTTTTCCTACATAAATTGAATGTTCTGATAGGGGGAACATCCAACTGGATCTCCAAACAATCGATATCGAAGGTATATTCCATATGTAGAACACCCCAAACCTAATTTCAAGGGAAGGCAGATCTGCAATAGAAGCTTGTTACATAGCTGAACAACCAGCCACTGAACCTTCCAGAATTTCAGCAAGACCATCCTTCAGAAGGAGCCCATCGTATGTCCATCTGTAATCACTACCCTACAAAGTAAAATGATTTAGTTACAGAAAGTTAACATGGAAAATCAGGTCAAAGTATTTAACTAATATGTATTGAAAATCAATCAAGGGTTTTGAAAGCAGTTTATATACGTGATGAAGCTAAGTAGTAATTACACTGAGTGAGTTAACCCCTATATTCTAATTAATTGAAGTTAGATAACCAATTGTAAACCTGGCTTGATAATAACTCGAAAATTACAAACAGTGAAGTTGTTTTGATAAATGAGTAAAGACAAAGTCAATTAATATATTAACAACAAACAGACTGATTGATAATTGAACTCCAATGAGCAATGAAAATGAATATAATATATACAATTTATCAACATCTATGAGCAATCTATTTCGTATTCATATAGTATCTTAGTATACAATCTGGTTCATTCATGTGGATTCAATAAAGCATCAATAATGACTGCAGCTGACTAGCTCAAGGATGGCAAAATACATCATATTTCATGAATAAGTTATTTATCATACAAGCATAATCTTGTCCGAAATAGATACAAAATAGCATTTCATGCCATTTCTATACCATCAATAACATGTAAAAGCAAACAGGAAATACAGGAGTGAAGAAGAGGGATTTCTTTTGAAGTTTTATGATAAATAGGACGAGCAGAGTTGTCACAAACATCGTTTATTGTAGCAATAAAACTATGTTGTAGTAGTACGGAAATTTTCAAATGTTCTATCAACATTCATTTTCAACCATATTCTGAAGATTATAAGTTGATTAGCATAACAGATAATAAAATTATTCAATCAACATGAGTCAGTACTGACAGTATTGACTACACTATCATACTCAATGGACCCAAGAATCGTACGGTATCAGCTTCACTCAAATATCAACGGTACTAATAGAACGGAATGGCAACTGTTCTAAGTGGGACTTATTCCATTTAGAATTAGAAAAGATAGTTAACATGCTACGTAACAATGGTTATAACAAGAATTTTATTTATAGTATTATCAATAAGGAAGTAACTAAACGAATGGATGCCGACGAAAAGCTAATTTTCGAAGGCCCAGAGAAGTTTAAAGTTTATCTTAAATTACCATACTTAGGTGAAATATCTAATAAAGTCAGACATTGTATCAGAAAGAAATTGCCTGGTAAACTAGAATTAATCTATACGAGTAGTTACTTAAAGTTAAGTCAAGTATTTAAGTTTAAAGATGTACAACCTAAGCACCTCAAACATGATGTGATATACAGGATCATATGCAGTTGTGGCCGACGCTATATCGGTGAAACTTGCCGTGCTCTGCAAACTCGGTTCGAAGAGCACACCAAAACAAGTGGATCAGGTATGACGGAGGTCGGGAAGCACCTTGTTGCTGAACCTGGCTGTCATATCACATTTGAGGACTGCGAGATTTTAACGTATGAAAGTAAAATGTACAAACGGAAACTGAAAGAGAGCTTATTTATTCAACAATACGACGATGGTAACTAGGCTGTAACATATTTTGGACTTTTTCCCAAAATGATTAACTTGGGGTCCTAAGTTTGTTAAGAAGGTTTGTTTTGAACCATGAAACAAGAATTTTTGGAAAAAATCATTTTTTAGACCCTGCTGTCCCCCAAAGAAGAGCGCGCGTAAGTGAAAATTCCTGACAAGGTCATAACTTTTTCATTTTTTGAGATACAAAAACGATAGAGTACTCAAAATGCGCAGAATCATCACATTTCCCACCCTAGAAATCATCAAAGAGTGCATCAGAGGCTCTTTTTTGAAGATATGGAGCATATTTTGATTTGTGCTTCACTCGCGATGACTTTGGTGATTTTTGATAATTTCATCCAATCATATTGTTTTTTGAAGATGAATTCAACTGTTCTAACACGATTGAAGCACAATCCAGAAGGGTATTGAATGTTAAAAAGCTTTAAAAGCATGTAAAATGGTAGATTGAGTGAACCAGAGGCCGTATTGTCAGCATATTTCTGTGTTGGGCGGGGCGCATATTGTGCGCTCTGCATTGACTTTGATGCCCTGCTGTTTTTGGGTCATATGTCACTCACTGAAGTACTGAGGATTGTTGCTCAGTACATCAGGCGGCCTCATAAAGCCATTGAAATGTTTCTGCACATGGCTAGTGGCTACTCTGAAAAAGTCTGGGGAGGGCATTGTATTTTGTCAGTAGCAAGGCCAGATGAGAATGAAAATCTATATAACAAAGTTTTCAGAGCTGGATCAATGTGAACTTCGACACTAATAAAATCGGAGATTAGTTATGTCTTTATTGTGTCCGCCCTTGGCAATATTTTTACCATTATCCATTTAAAGCTTCATTGGATAGCTAGTTACCGAGGACGTTTGGGACCCGAATTATAAATGCATCAAATCCTTGAGAGCTTTCAATGTACTTACACCATTTTCCAGTCTCCACTTACTAATTTAGACCAGGGGGCTGGGAAAGGTGATTTGAGTATAATCTATGGCACCTTGATTGGCATGAATAACAATTATTGACATCCTAATTGTTCATGCATGTGTTCAAACTGCCTGCCGAATGACAAAATGGCTGTCACTTTATTTCTAAAGGTACTTTATTGAATACTCATCCTCTGTTACTGCTTCACTTGGTAAGACATCAATGTGATCCAGCTAAAAGAAGGGAGACTTGTTAAACTGCTATGATTCTATACAATCTAGGTTTTGATCTGGGTTCTGATTGAGGCTATTGCAGGTTGCTGTTCCTGTGTGGTCCAGAGCTGGCTGTTGGGTCTCAGCAATGTATTTAATCGATAGTGGATTATGAAAGGAAATATTGTCATGTGGATAATGATAAAGACATAATTAGTCTCCGATTTTCTCAGTATCCTAGAATTGAAGAACACATTGACCCAGCTCTTGATCCAGGAACTATGACTTCCCAGAGGTCATAACATCAGCAGAAATAGTTCTATGGGCTGATGAGGCAGCCTGACATACTAATCAAAAATAGTACAGTTTCAGTATATGACCCAAAAACAGTAGGGCATCAAAGTTAATGCAAAGCATAAACACTAACATAGAAACATGCTGACAATACGGCCTCTAGTTGACTCAATCTACCATTTTACATGCTTGTCAAAGCTTTTTAACATTCAATACCCTTCTGGATTGTGTTTTAATCGTGTTAGAACAGTTGACTTCATCTTCAAAAACAATATGATTAGATGAAATTATCAAAAATCACTAAAGTCATTGCGAGTGAAGCACAAATCAAAATATGCTCCATATCTTCAAAAAAGAGCTTCTGATGCACTTTTTGATGATTTCTAGGGTGGGAAATGTGATGATTCTGCGCATTTTGAGTACTCTATCGTTTTTGTATCTCAAAAAATGAAAAAGTTATGACCTTGCCAGGAATTTTCACTTACGCGCGCTCCTCTTTGGGGGACAGCAGGGTCTAAAAAATGATTTTTTCCAAAAATTCTTGTTTCATGGTTCAAAACAAACCTTCTTAACAAACTTAGGACCCCAAGTTAATCATTTTGGGAAAAAGTCCAAAATAGGTTACAGCCTAATGGTAACTTGTTGAATGATAAGCTCAAATCTGTTCCGTTATTTCTATTCAACTTACCCACCTATCAGGATCAGATTAAAGGCCGTATCTTCCCCAAGTTTTAGTAACCAGGACAGTGTAATAGTGTAATAGTGTAATTTGTATATTGTATAATTAGGGTAGGTGTAAGAGGTACTCCGTAGTATAACGGTAATTGGATTATGAACTGGGTAATTGCGTCGGTGTGTGAACCTCATGATACGCACTCTCTATCACGATGTTCACATGCAACAGTAAATGTGAAAATCAAGTTCCTAGTACAGTTGCCATTCCGTTCTATTAGTACCGTTGATATTTGAGTGAAGCTGATACCGTACGATTCTTGGGTCCATTGAGTATGATAGTGTAGTCAATACTGTCAGTACTGACTCATGTTGATTGAATAATTTTATTATCTGTTATGCTAATCAACTTATAATCTTCAGAATATGGTTGAAAATGAATGTTGATAGAACATTTGAAAATTCCCGTACTACTACAACATAGTTTTATTGCTACAATAAACGATGTTTGTGACAACTCTGCTCGTCCTATTTATCATAAAACTTCAAACAGGAAATAAAATACATATTTAAGGATATTGACTTAATCATAAAATTACAATATTAAATGCTTAGAAAAACTAATATGAGTGACAACGAGAATGAAAATACTTGCTATGGGTATGATGCTAACTTTCATCACTCTATCATAATGAGTGGAAATGAGGTTAATTACTTAATTATGATCATGAGCAGCCATTTTCTACCAGGCCATAAAAAAAACCGTCGGACACTTCGTGATAGTAATTAATTAATAATACCCTCAAAAAGTTGTCACTGGGGGCAAATTATTGCTTAGAGGTCTATTGTCTGGGTACAGTTTTTATTTAAATTGTGAATAGGTTTTATACCTTTTGAGTTTTTGAGTAAGTACTTCAGTTTGATGATAATGTCGACATAGTCTGTATTTTTGGTTGAATTTTCTAACCTGATTACTTTAAGACCATTGACTCAAGTTCATTTGTTACTGAATAATTAACCACAATTGAGATAATGTAATGTAATCAACTTTTTCCGCAGTTACCAAGATTTGTGGTTGATGGAAGTTATGTGGAAGAACTGCGTCAAATGCTGGGGTTGCCTCCAAGAAGTGAACATCTACCTGTACCCTGCTGTCCATCACACCAACGGTTAGAACAAGCACTAACAAGACTAATCCCCTACCGTACTTGGAGAATCAACACACTGCAGCCCCAACAACAACATGATGCATGGAGTTGGCCGAGGCACCGTCAGTACCATCACTGGAGTGAGCAAGCTGAGCCCCAGTACCATCATTGGGATGAGTTATCCACGAGACAGTCCAATAACAGGAGGGAACAACCTCAGCCACTACCTCGGCATCGGAGACAATCATCTGAACACCAAAGGGACTACCATTGGAGACAGTCATATGGACAGCCACCATACAATCAATTTAGGGACACACATCACCAGCAATCCAATCGTTGGTGGGATCTACCTTCCCAACAAAACCATCATGGGAGAGGACGCTGGCAATGCCTAAATATCCCCCCACATCAGGATCATCGGTGGCCACAACCTGAACAATACCAACATTGGAGAGACTATTGGTATGACCAGCAGTAGATCATCAGAGCCCATTGGCGAAACAGGACTGAGGGCAAGCAATAAGACTGGGAACTTTGTTAATGCCATATCAGGGATATAATCATTTCTTTCCTGAATTAATTTCATTAGATTGGGTGAGAAAACAATAAATATGTCAATAAATAACGCCATTGATGAATAATTGATCCAAAATAAAACAATTGTTATTTGAACATTGATCAATATAAAAGATAGATAGGTTTATATTGTAAATGGGTCTTAAGTAACTTAATAATAAGCCAATAACTATTGATGGATAACCACTAATTAGATTCTGGGACAGAATCTTATGCCAAGGAGGGAGATGTGGGAGACCTAGGGTCCCCCTCATGGTAATTGGGTGACTTGGAGGAGTCATTAAGGCTGTACCATCAGGTTGGGAGATTTGTATGGTACTTAACAGGAATCTAAAGTTAAGGGCACCAGATGTCCTAAAATTCAAACATCAGAAGCTTTGGTGTTATTCTAAAAGCACTGCATTCACTCAGGATAGATAGGCAGATGAAAGAGTATCATCAGCATGGCACAGAGTGCCAAGCTGATGATATTGACTGGACTACTTGTTGTGAGTAAATAACAAGAGACATAATTCCTGACCTGATTCTGGATTCATGTTATTGGAAAAATTACCAGAAATGATGCTACTGTGCAGGGTACCCGCTTAAATCTCCGTTTTATTTTGTGGCTGACCAATCAGAGCCCTAGGACGGAGTCTGGTGACCCCTGCACAAGAGCACTATTAGTCTTATGGGGAATTACATCGGCTGATCCCACTGTCTTAAAATTTAGAGGGATTTAGGTTAGGGGTTTATCAGGATAGATGTTGGTTATCCATTAGGTACCTAGTTGTTTCTGTTTGACCTCTTGCATTGGGGTGACCCCTGGTTAGGGCCAGGGGGATAAGCCAAGTGGTTGTGCAATGGAATAGAAATGCCTAGACTGCAAATTGTGATTTTTGTAAAGTTAAAAGGCTCAATGTAAATTGTGCACCGTTCATACCAGTCTTAGTGAAGCTTTTACGCCCAGTAAATTGGTATTTTAATTTAATTGCAAGGCTCAATGTAAATTGTGCACCGTTCATACCAGTCTTAGTGAAGCTTTTACGCTCAGTAAATTGGTATTTTAATTTAATTGCAAGGCTCAATGTAAATTGTGCACCATTCATACCAGTCTTAGTGAAGCTTTTACGCTCAGTAAATGTATTTTAATTTAATTGCAAGGCTCAATGTAAATTGTGCACCGTTCATACCAGTCTTAGTGAAGCTTTTACGCCCAGTAAATTAGTATTTTAATTTAATTGCAAGGCTCAATGTAAATTGTGCACCGTTCATACCAGTCTTAGTGAAGCTTTTACGCCCAGTAAATTGGTATTTTAATTTAATTGCAAGGCTCAATGTAAATTGTGCACCGTTCATACCAGTCTTAGTGAAGCTTTTACGCCCAGTAAATTGGTATTTTAATTTAATTGCAAGGCTCAATGTAAATTGTGCACCGTTCATACTAGTCTAAGCGAACTAGCTTTTAAACTAAATAAATTGTCATTTCATTAAGTTGAAAGGCTCAATGTAAATTGTGCACAGTAATTTAGCAGTGATACTTTAGGATGTACTCGATAGGGTTTCATTTCCGTTAAGTGAAAGGCTCAATGTAAATTGTGCACCGTTCATACTAGATAAGGAAGCTTTGATACTCAGTTAGGTGGCATTTAGTTAAGGTTGCAAGGCTCGATGTAAATTGTGCACCGTCTACATTGGGAAAAGTGACTTCTTAGTGAAAATAAGACGCATAATGTCATTGTAAATTGCACAAGGTCTATACTTTATCTGTTTAATTCAAATATGCCTTAAACTATTTTACACTAACAGCGTAAGACCTTTCAGTAGGAAACAATGATATTTGATGAGAACCTAGGTAGTTGTACATGGTAGTAGTCACATGTTACATGTTAATTTTTCACCTCCTTATCAAAGGCCTAAGGCCACGTCTCTGACAGCATCTCATGACCTCGTTTTCTTGTGTGGACTAATTGAATAAATATGCTTTTAAAATAGACCTAAGTTGAATAGACCAGAAAAGGGTTTCGCGTAAAGTTAGCTTAATGCGGGGAGTTTGGACTGTATGTGTAGAGGCAACTCAGTGGGTCGGTGATCGTCTCGACAGCCTCGTCCCTGATCACAAAGGAACATGAGGCGGAACCACCCCAAACGCGCCCTGATTAGATATCTAATAGCTTTAGACCCCCTACTTTGTCATTGGAACCCGGACTGCCTTCCCAGTTTGTTCATGTTACCCCTAGTCGCGTGGCCTCAATCACGGGCACGTGCACTTTGTCCGGGAGAAGCAAACATTATGCTTCTCATCAGGATAGAGAGATAGAGGAGTCGCGCGTGCGTGAGGGAGAGCCGCGTGACGAGGGGTAATCGGGTAGCAGTACGGAGACTGGAACAAAGTGTCCACATCATTACTAAACCTGGGGCGCTATTCACACAGAGCATTTGAAACCGGAGCACTTAATCCCTGAGCACTTTGAACCCTGAGCTTACAGATGAAACTATAGTTAAGTGATAACTAAATTAACCCCAAATACCCCCTTAGTTTACCACAGGCGCGTCGCTCAGCTCGGAAGGGTCTATCATCGATAGACAAGATAAGAATTTCCTAAGCCCGCATAGGTGTGTGTACGCGCCGCGCGCTTCCCTACGCTTCCTCCTGTTCTGAGGAAGCGCGCCGCGCGACGATAACAGGGATATACGCGTTTAGCAAGATAAGAATCAGCGCCGCGCGCGGCGCTGATTCTCGAGAGGGTCTGTCAACGTCAGACAAACTAGTGGAGACGCTTAGGGACATAAAAAGCAAAATGTAAAATTTTTTTTCTAAAATCGACAATTTTGGTACCAAAAGAAAGCTCTCGTTGAGTAGATTACGACTATTTTGAAGCGTTTATACGCCGCGCGCTCCGTTGATTTGTTCGTTTTTACATTTGACTGATTTCTTCATTTTCAGGATTCGGGTTGGATCAAAGATTGAGTTTGACCAATCATTATCCAGTATTCACTCCTCTCTGAACACCGAGCTGTGATGTGCAAGTATTTTATGTGCCTTTTCTTGAGGTTGTTTTCAATAATCAATTTAGATCATTCATTTCATGCAGATATCTGTTAGTTCATGCTTTTATAACTATCTTAATTTACTCATGTTATTTATATTGGATGGATTGTCATCAGTCATCGGTCCCAATTCCCATAAATCATTCATTTTGGAAATTTATGTGCTGGTTCCAATGAGAGTGGGTATGATTCAATTCAAATTATTGGAAATTGACAAGTACCTACAGAATTGCGTTTTCAATCAATATAGATGTAGATTGAATATTGATTTGTATTCTGTTTCTTTACTTGCTTGAAAGTAAATGGAGAAGTCAAATTAAACTGTCTCTTATACTCATTTTTTGTTTGTCTGGGTGTTGTGAAATTCGTCTGGACATGATATATGCTACTTAACCCTATATTTCATTTTTATGATACGGAAGGAGTTTGAACCTTTGTCATTGTTTAGAAGTCTCTTCAATTCTGAGCTGCAAATGAAGTTATGACGTGATTTTGATTTCATTTATCTTTCAGGATCAGGATCTAATCAAGTAATATTATGACCTGGCAAGCTATGATTTCAGGCTGCTAGAAGCTGCAATTGTTGGCATAATTATTTTCGAGTGAATTTCAATTATTTGTAATTCCAATTTTGGGTTTTTCCAGTTGCTTTGGCCCAAATCATCTCGATAATTTATTGACAAGCTTTCATATAGGTACCTTGCATATAATTCTGGAATTGCCCGTTAACTAATATGCCAAGAATTACAGCTTTACCGGTGATTTGGCAATAATTCTAAATTGAAAGGTATTGCATGAACGGCATGTGCCCATTAGGGTCACATTTTTTCAAGTAAGGAGCATATGCGATATTTCAGACTCATAAAGCAAGTTTTAACCTTTTAAGGCTTTAAGGTTAAGTTGAATAGGCGTAGAAACTTGTACCTATTCAGCTATTCGATTTCACCCTTATGCTACCTTTTTTATTGCACATTTGCCAAGGTGCTTTCGACTGATGAGCACACATACGTGTAAACCAATTCTAATGCATTGTAGATTTTATAAAAGAATTGGGGTAATGGAATGATGATATCATCACTTAATAAGGTCCGGGAGTATTCTAACTTTCACCATCAATTCAATTAATTGATACTCATACTTCGATGCTTTGATTACCATACAGACTGCTGCGTTTCCTGGTATACCCATACATTTCACCCCCTGAAGATAATTCCTTATCCATATGGATCTAATTCCTTATGATTCACCCTAGTGTTATGGTCAACTTAGATTTAGTGTTTGGTCAACAGATTTATTTGTCAGATTAGAGCATAAAAGCATAAAGATTACCTAGTACCTACATCATACATGACAAAAGTTGTTAGGATTTGTACCTACGTCTACAAGTGATTTGCTGATGTCATTTTTGGATTTTTATAGTTTTATAGGTTGGTACTTATTCACTCTTGAGCAAGCTGTAGGTTCTAATTATTTCTCAAAAAGTTAATATTACTATCAAATATTCATAAAGCATGTTAGATCAGGCTGGTGATCAAAATCAGTCCAATGAATGAAAAACTCGTTTTGTTGCACAAAAATAAGATTTCGACCCGTTTTGACCTACCATTTGCATTCACATCCGGAATAACTCCATTAATTTCATCAAGTTTCCTTTATGATTTGAGCCCATTTACCAATTGTCGAAATAACTTGAAACAGCTGATATAGTGGCATTTGGCTAATTTATTCTAAGGTCGCCTATCTCTTGGGTCTTCAGTCATAGGTAGTTTCGCAATAACAAGCATAATTTCATTGATTTGAAATCGTTTTCTCCCATTGAAACCACAAAATGCTGTTTTTTGTTGCATAAAGCTGGAATTGTCCATTTTGAATTTCAAGAATCGATGTCCATTGTGGGTTGTGTATGATCATTATGTCAAAATGGTGACATTTGTTTCAAATGGCCAATGGGCAACATTTAGCAATGATATGCTCATTTTAGTTATTTGAAATTTAAATCACATATCGATAACAGCATTTTTGAACTGTAGTTCCAAGAAAGTATAATTCGCATTATATGTTGCTGTACATTAGTGTCGCAAAAAGTTTGCATTTCTGGGAGCTATGGCTCAAGAATAAATTTTTCATTGGCTAAAAATTTGTGGTTGTGCAGCATTTATCGAATTTGAATTCATCATTCATTTTTAAAAAATTTTGGGTCAGCATTCGGAAGACCAGAATTGATCAAGATGTTCGATATAAATGAAATGAAACTTACTATTTTCTTGATTTCCCTGATTTCTTGATTCACTGAATGCCCAGCGATGATTTTTTCAACTATTATTATAGTTTGGTAACTATGCCACCGTCTTTGCATATATATGATTATTTATCCTTATACTTATAGTCCTTGATGGGAGGCCCTATTAACAGATTTTAAATTTGACTAGGTGCCTCCCAGATTCTTCATTTTAACCCAGAGAAAAATATATGTCAAGTTTTGTGCTGTAAAAAATTATAATTGAATTTAATTGAATTGAATTTATCAGACAAGCTCTTGCACCTTTTGCTTAGGTAACACTTAACACATTACACCTTCCAGTTTCATTATCACACAAGGTGCAAGTTAATCTCTTGTATTATGGCACCTAGTACTGGATGGTTAATCCTGTTCACCTGCGGGCATTAAAAGGAGTGACAAATAACAATTATACAATCCCTAGGTCTATGTTATAGGACCATAAAATATCCTTCGACAAAAATTACTCATATTGCTATATTGTATTTTCGTTTTGACGCCAGTGACACTTCACATTTTTTCAGTATAATTTACTTGATTGGATATAATGTTTCTCCAATTTATATTTCAATTGTTGACTGCCCTATTTTTAGTGCTGAAGAGATTTTATACTTTTATTTATTATGAACTGAATTATTGCACTCAGCTTTGTGCAATTGTTTCTATAATCTCATTTCAAGGAATCTTATTACTGTTTTTGATTGATTGAATCCCATTCACTGATCGCTTAAGAATTTTTGAAAATATGATTGATTTTGATACTTTAATTTTGATACTTTAATTTACTCTTTGAGACTAAAAATTTTACCAACTACAATGTGAAGAGGAATCATGGCAGTTTGGATCTGCAATGTGGACTTGAATGAGTGCACATGATAAATCAACAAAGAGAACAATACTTCAATATGGCATGAAAATCTGAAAGGTGCTCCACCGAAACTGAAAAGAAGACAAGAAGCGTTGAGATACCTCACAATTCAACCGGTAAGAGTATGTACTTGAAAAATATATTATTGTACATAAATAGAAAAGTGGAAAGAATTTTTAATAAGTTGCAGGGAATTTAACAACCATTCATTTACCTACGTTAGTTTTGTACCTAATTTATTAGCCCATATGTAATGTAAGTCACTGATTAGGAGTGAGTGAATAGGTACTCACTACCTGTATGTATAAGATTATAGAAACGGATTGTCAATTCCAACTCAATTTTAGAGTTGAAATCTATTGGATTAAGAAATGTTTGACGATATAACATGGGGGACATGTAAGTTTTAGTTGGTCCTAGATCATTTTTTAATGTTTCATGATAATTTAGGCTTAGAAAATATATTTGAATTCGTGTGCTGTAAAAATTAATAATTGAATGATCATAAAATTGCCATTTTCAGTCATGAATAAAAATTAATTATTTCAAACGAGCTTTGCACCAGATATTTTAAAATATTTTGAGTTTTTTTTTCGGTACAATCGAAATTTTTGGTCCCTCCTAAAATACATTATGATTTGCTGTCACGCTGAGCACCTCAGCGTGAATATAAATATGATGATAATTTTTATAGATCATAAATTAGTCACTTTAAAAATTGGCATTTTCGATGTTTGAGCATGGTATTTAGACTATTGGAATATAAGATATATGAGGCATACTTGGGGCGGAGTTTTGAGAGTTGAGACCAACATGGTCTAACAGGCATTTGAAGCTGCAAATATCCTAGCATACCTCAAATTTGCAAAATTATCTGTTTCTGCAGCCGTGCCCTAGCAAATAAAAGGGTCTAGGTATGAAAATTTACAATTATAGCCTCTTGACAACGAAAATAAACAATTGATACGAAAGTACTGGTATGATATAAATATAATATATCTTTTCATATTATTTATATCGTGTAAATGAGGGATCGTGGAAGTTCTCTCGACTTACCTTATTAGCCTTTATTTAGCCGGCCTTTCTAGCTTTTAACCGGCCCTATGGACAAAAATCGAATCATTTTTGAATCATTCTAACCGGCCCCTTGGACAAAAAATTTTCAAGAAAATTTTTGGATCATAATTAGTACCGATCATGATTCCATTCGTCATAATTAGAACGCCTCGTAATTTCTATCACTTAAGTAGTTTGTTCCAACTGCATCTTAAACTAATTTCTGTAAATATAAATTATTGAACTATTCAATTGCCAAATTGGAAATGTAAAATCAGTTGGAAATGACAATTCAAAGACGCGGAATTTGTGAGAAGCCCTGACAAAATCACTCTTGAATTTCCCAATAAGCATCCCTAATTCTAAGATTTAAATTACTCTCTGTTACTATGAGATGTAAGCATATCCCAAGACCAGTGGGTATTTGAAGGTATACGTATTTGGCTATTTTAATTGACCCCAATACCAAAATTACATTATTTTGAGCGGTTCAAACCGACTATTTCGACAAAAAACTCCAATTCTTTATCAAATTTAATCAAAATTCTGATATTCTTCATTTCTGAAATCATAAAACAATGACCTGATTTGTTTTATCACTTCCTATTCCATGACTTCTTTTTATAGGACTTTCATCGACGCGCGGTTTTATAGGGAAAATAAGATGATGAAATGCCTCATATCCGGTCATATCAAGAATAATTTCTTATATTATCTGACTTTTAATTTAACCGGTCCTACTTTAAAAGTTTTAACGGACTTTTTAACCGTCCCTCTTGATGAAATTCGATCTCATTGAAAAGTGAACTCTTATAAGAGCTTGGTAAACAAAAGGGCCGATGATGTTCTTGATAGCGTGCGCAAGCCTGTCCCTCACTGGATATCAGCACACTGTTCTGCTCTTCAGAGCTACAGTATGATATCAGGTTTTTTCATCATCATTCCCACTGCCCAAGTGCCCATCATATCTCTGCCAAAACCTTTATTATGTTTGAGGTGCCATACCGATCCTAAGGCACTATAAAAACCATATAATAACCCAATTTCCTTTCCCTTGCTCATTAAGCTCATTTTGACTTACAACCCATTCAAGAGGTTGAAGTTTTAACGAAATAACTGATACGAGAGAATTGTATTCAGAAGCTTTCGAAAATCGTGTGATTATCGTCGTCAACCCATGATTATTTTTACTTAATTTTTGATATCTTTCAGTGACTTAGTACTGAAAGAGTGAAGCTCTGAAAGCAAAGATCAACAGATGGAATGGATTGAATAAAGATGAAACACTAAGAGGTGGGTCTCTCATAGTTTAAGTCACTCAATTAACTTTCAATTTGGCACTTCCGATGGCGGACATTTGTCAGCCGCGGACTGTCAGAAGATGATTCTGTGGATTGGATGCAAATTGGGAAAATCCGCACACGGTCGATATGAGCGATTGAGTACAATGAAGTTGGGAAAATTTAACCAATTTATTGAAAGTGACCGAGACTGATTGAAATATATGATTGAATAGAGAATGGTTGATTAGTTAAGGAGACTTTGGGGACTTTACCGTTCTATGATGCCAAATTGAGTCAAAATACCGAGAATTAACATTTACCCAATTTGATTTCTATCGACTCAAATTTATTCAAAGACAACTAAGGAAAGCTCCGTGTCTTTCCAACTAGAATTGAATCGTTTTTCCCTTAAAACTGCAAAATTTGACTTGGGAAGACGCGAATTGCACTCCCAGCCTAGCGAAAATGGCCTAATAACTTTACAGTGTGAGGGTTTGGGTCATGACATGGTCAGGGCCAGATAGACGGGGAAGCTGTAATTACTGTCTCCCATTGCATGATTTAATAAACTGTCTTTCAAGGTTGGAAACTTAAATCAACAGATGGAATGGATTGAATAAAGATTTGGTCTGAGAAAAAGGGGATGCATTTTCCCAATTTAGCATGTTTAATGCACTGAAAGGGATTCCAAATGGTTGGAATATTCCGATGGCGGGTCATTTGTATTTATCTGGAAGATGATTCAATGGATTGGGATGCAAATCATGTTAGAGCTCAATGTTGCACACGGTCGATAAAATGCTGATTCAGAATAATGAAGTTGAGAAAATTTACAACAATGTTTCTTGAACTGTGATTTGTTTGAAGGACAAAATTGCACAAATTCAAAGATTGATAATTGGAATATTGCATACAGGAGCATTCCCATCAGTTGCCATCTAAGTTGATTCATGAACTTCGTTAGCTGAGGCACTAATGAAGACATCTACATGCATTTTTCGTTGAATATCGAGAAAATTCTTAGATTTTAGAGTCAAAATATGCGAAATTTTAACAAAACCCAATTTGTTTTTCTATCGCCTCAAATTTATTCAAGAACAACTTAGGTGGAAAGCTCCGTTTCTTTCCAACTATTAAATTGAATCGTTTTGGACCCTTAAAACTGTAAAATTTGATTAGGGAGACCCAAATTCACAGTCCCAGCCTAGTGAAAATGGCCTAGAATAATTTTAAACAGTTTTAGGTTTTGGATCATGACATGATTAGGGCCAGAAACGGGGAAGCTTGTAATTACTGTCTCCCAAAGTGCATGATTTAATAAACTGTCTTTAAAAGGTTGGAAACCTAAAACAAATCGGTAAGTAGCATGGCAAAACAGGGGTTTGAGAAAAATTTCTCATGATGTTATTATGAATGCAGACTTTTAGGTCCAGAATTTGGCTGGCATGTTTAATGCACTGAAAGTGATTCAAATGTTGAATATGTTTGTATAGATGATACACGAGTTCTAGGACCGTTTTTAGAAAATTTGGCCATCACTGAAAGCCGATATTGGCGAAGAAGGCCGAAAAAAGCCGAAAATTAAAATTGCTCGAAATTGATTTCTATTGGCTCAAATGTGTTTATAAACATCATAGAAGTCATTCTGCGTCGTTTTTCGGCTGAAAATTGCTTTATTGTTCCCAAAAATGGATGTATCCAAGTGCGGAATTCGGTCTGAGAAAAAGTGGATGCATTTTCCCAATTTTGGGAAAATGGCTTTTTACCGTGTCTAATGCACTGAAAATGATTCCAAATGGTCGGAATATGTTTGTATAGATGATACACGAGGAGTTCTAGGACCGTTTTTGGAAAATTTGGCCATCACTGAGAGCCGATATTGGCGAAGAAGGCCGAAAAAAGCCGAAAATTAAAATTGCTCGAAATTGATTTCTATTGACTCAAATGTGTTTATAAACATCTTAGAAGTCATTCTGCGTCGTTTTTCGGCCCAAAAATGGATGTATCTAAGTGCGAAATTTGGTCTGAGAAAAAGTGGATGCATTTTGCCAATTTTGGGATTATGGCTTTTTAGCGTGTTTAATGCACTGAAAATGATTTCAAATGGTCGGAATATGTTTGTAAAGATGATACATGAGTCCTAGGACCGTTTTTGGAAAATTTGGCCATCGCTGAGCTAGCCGATATGGGCGAAAAAAGGCCGAAAAGCCGAAAATTAAAATTGCTTAAAATTGATTTCTATCGGCTCAAATGTGTTTATAATGAACATCCTAGAAGTTAATCCGCGTCGTTTTTCGGCTGAAAATTGCTTTATTTTTCCCAAAAATGGATGCATCCATGTGCGAAATTTGGTCTGAGAAAATGTGGATGCATTTTCCAAATTTTGGTTTAATTTATTTTGCATAGGGTCAGTGAGATAAATTCGGCTGAACTAAAGGTCTGAAGATCAATAAGGTTAATATGTCAACTCATATCCAAGGGGAGTGCCAAAATTTTATTTATCGAACGCCTGATGAAGCTTTTCAACTGCGCCTTACAACGCGTAGTAATTTATTTCTACTTCAATATAGATGCGGCTGTTGAACTGCACGATTGTGTTTAATCTCAATTTACTGGTGAGAATCTCTTGTGCAAAGATTTTGAAATTTTGTCGGATTTTCAAAAAAATGGTCGGAATCGAAAGTTATGGATAGTGTGACCTATCACTGAAAATATTGGGCCGATTGGATTAAAAAAAGTGCCAAAAACGTGCTTGACAAATGAAAATGTTCTCACTCGAAATTCTTGACAAAAAAGTGGAACCACTTGTCAAAACGCATTTTTCTGCGATTTATGCTTGAAAATCATTGCCATATGGTAGATATTGATGTCATGAAACGTGTTAGGAACTTTCAAGTCAAGATTGTAAATGTCATGGCCCTGAAATCAATTAGAAGGCCTAATTAGGTCAATTTTGAAATTTTATCGGTTTTTCATGAAAATGGTCGGAATCGAAAGTTATGGATAGTGTGACATATCACTGAAAATATTGGGCAGATTGGAGTTAAAAAGTGCCAAAAACGTGCTTGACAAATGAAAATGTTCTCACTCGAAATTCTTGACAAAAAAGTGGAACCACTTGTCAAAACGCATTTTTCTGCGATTTATGCTTGAAAATCATTGCCATATGGTAGATATTGATGTCATGAAACGTGTTAGGAACTTTCAAGTCAAGATTGTAAATGTCATGGCCCTGAAATCAATTAGAAGGCCTAATTAGGTCAATTTTGAAATTTTATCGGTTTTTTATGAAAATGGTCGGAATCGAAAGTTTAATGGATGGTGTGACCTATCGCTGAAAATATTGAGCCGATTGGAGTCAAAAGAGTGCCAAATCGCCAAAAACGTGCTTGACAAAATGAAATATACTCACTCGAAATTCGTGACAAAAAGTGGAACCATTTGGTAACGCACATAACACGAAATTCCGACTTGACATTTTGGTTCCAAATCCGCGGATTCATCTATAGTTTCGTGGATCGCCGAGCAATAATTCTGAAAAAAGTGCTTTTTGTGAGCGCATTTCGTATAAAATTTTGAAGCCGCGCCGCGCGCGTGTCTATACTATATGGTCAAGCGGCCGGAGGAGTGGCATTTTATAGATGGTGTGGTGCCATTCCTCTTTCATCCTGTTGCTCAACCAATTGCCTGGGGCACCAAATTGGAGAAGATCTCGATTAGGGCCATACTCGATTGAATATTAACGATCATCTTCCCTTTTCAGGTTTTAGCAGTTCTCGTAGAGAGAATACTTACGGGTTTTCCATCGACCAGCATAAAACCACGAAAAGCCGTAAGCTTTCGGCATAATGTGACCTCCAGACTGCTCGCCCACCTGCTGCAATCACTCCTGTTGCATGCTGTTTTTAGCTCGGATCACGGCTCCATTTTCAGCAGGTGATTAATTCTTTTATTCTGATTGCAGATTGAAAAGTAATCGCATTTCAATTTTGTGCTTGAGGTATAATCAACTTTAGTGTACCTATAAGATTTGGATCACACTCGATTGTGTAAGACTATTCATTGAAGCATTGACTTGATAATGATGAATACCTTTGCTCCTATGTACCTCTAAATTTCATGAGAAATCTGCAGGGAGTGACTTATCATATGAAAAATCATTAAGCACTAAGCAGTTTATATAGGAATTGCTCACGATATTTTTATTGCCTTCACAACTTTTGAGTTGTAGTATAGCTGTAGTATAGCGGAAGAGTAAAGAAGCGGAGACCTTATTTCATGCCATGCCACACGTTGCGTTTCTCAGGCATTTTGTTCGACATTGTTTCAATAACCACACATCAAGATGTGCGATGGGTTCACAAAGAGTGCCTGGCACAAAGTGAATGCATCATTGGCAGATAAGATTGTTATCATGCTAATCGTACGCAGGTTTTACAGCAAAATGACCTCAATGTACATTTTAAATATCTTTGAGTCTTGGTACATTGCATCGAAGATTCTAAGCTATCCTATCTGGCAATGGTGGGCTGCAATGTACACTTAACTAACTAACTTGGTAAATCTTATCCGTTGAGTTGGAAGTGCCATCAGAGTTCCGACCACCGCGTTGGTGAGTGGTCTATCAGAGAGTTGGACCAGCTGCAGCTGTACCCAGCGAACGAAGGCTCGTCCGTTATCAGAGAAACGTGTCGAAAGTTTCTGCAGCTTTCACATGGCTAGGTACCTTATTCCATAACTTAGGTCCTTGTACCGCAAGGATGAAGTGTCACAGGAATTCGGGACTACATTGTGGATAATCTTCCACATCGTCAGAATGACATATCTCTCCCGTCTACGCTGCAGTGGCATGAGCTTCAATTGGGAGAGCCTTTCCCAATATATATATAATAGGTCAAAAAATTTTGTATGAAATGCAGGTTTTTTAAAACTTCTATGTACAAAAAAGTTTTTAAAATACCTTAGTGGTAGAAATTATGATGCGTACTAATTATGATTATTTTCGCAAAATGATCATAATTAGTACACATCATAAATTCTACACATCATAATTTCTACAGATCTTAATTTGTACTTTCTCACAATTCGACCATTATTCTGTAAGTTTTTTTATGAAATTTCTGTCAAGCATGAATTCCTAACCTTACCTCTCTTACCATCGAATCTTTTCATCTAAAACAGTGGTTCTTTAAATTAGTTTTTTTGGTATCAGTCGTGGTGTGTACAGTAGTACGCACGGCCTCCGGGGTGTATGATTTCTTGGGCTAGGAGGCCGAAAAATCGTGCAGTACACTTTAGGGTGAGCGGTGCACAATCACCCTTGCCCAACTGTTGACCCGTTTTAGCCCGTGAGCACCTTTTATGTGACTTTTCTGGCCTTAATTATTAAAATTATTTGTAGTTCCATTTATTCCTTACTTGTTCCTTTAAAGCTTTAACATGCTCTTCTCTTCTACCTTTCACTGACCTAACTGACATGGATTGATCAGGGTACAGCAATTCTGTACTGTGGTTAGTAGATAAAAAATACTTTTAGAAAACATGTTGAAACAACCAGGATGACCATGTTGCCCAAAAATTATGGTTGGCTCCAATTAGGCCCTTTTCACATCTTTGTAATACAACTTCAATCAGCAAATTTTCAAAATCAAAGGTTGCGGTGCTATCATGGAGTTGCCATAAATTACGGAGTTTCACTCAACTTAGTTGATAAACAGATACCTATAGTAAAGGCCCTAACCTCCAAATAAGCTACCTTTCTGCCAGACCTTATCAAAGACCAAATTTACATTTAATCCAAAATGAAACACAGACAACATCGGTCGAAAAACAATATGGAATGTGCAGGCATGTTATTCAGTTATTCACGTAACATTAACTTCCCAATCACCATGATGTTGAAAGTTAGTGCAATTATGGATAAATCATGCTAAAAAGAAATGATTTGGTCAGAAAATTGCCAGCATCAAGGCTTATTTCATGATTTTTGACCAAATTCCGGAGGATTCCGGACAATTTTGGTTCAAAGGGCCGGGAAAAAATAATGAAATTTCATTCCACTGGTTGTTCGCCAAAAAGATTTGTTTTTATCCCAAAATTTTTTCATCATAATTAGTACCGATCATAATTTCATTCGTCATAATAAGTACACATCATAATTTCTACCACTAAGGTAACCAGCATTTCATGCAAAAAATTGGACGGCTAAATGACACCATACAGCCCACTATTGCCAGAAAGGATAGCTAACAACCTTCGATGCAATTTACCATGATATTTTAAAGGCATGCAGATGTCATAAGTAAACATTTTGTTATTTAGTTGCGCGCAATTTTCAAACCCAAGGAATTATTTTTTGCGTGCGTTCTAATATTCAATACTACTTCTCCTCTTCAATAACTCGCTACTTGTGTAGTAATACGTTCATGATGCAGAGGGCCAGTCCCTGTACATGACGTAATAGAATTTTGAATGGCACACTATGTGGGCCCATCGCACATCCTTATGTGTGGTTTCTAATTTAATACGATGTGGTAAAACTCAGGCGGGACTTTACTCTTCTGCTATACTCCCTGACTTTGGCTTTCTTAACAAAGACGAAGAAGGGGCTGAGTCGGGTACTACACAATTTACTGTCGGAACTACCGGTATGACATCAAGCCGGCCTTCATGGTCAGAGCAGCTTTGAATTTGCTATACTACAACTTAACAATTGTGAAGGCAAAATATCGTGAGCAATTCCTATTGGTGCCTTTGATATATTCTAAAGCCATGAAATTGCAAAAACTTTCGATGAGTATTTGTGATGTCACAGTTTTCTAACTTGTGCCATCTTTTCCTACATAGTTACATAGCCTCCAGATCATACTTGCAATATAACTTCCAATTTTTGTATTTCAGAGTTTCAGTTTTCCGGGCAGCACTCAGTTTGGTGTCACTGCTGTTGGGTGTCCCGCAAGCTGCTGCAATGTCCCTGGCAGCACTCTCTTCGAGGTGTCATTTGTCACTGCCAAATGCTGCTCGGTGTCTGGTGTCCCCCGAACTATAGTCTTATCACTTATGTTCTTGAATATAGTCTGATGTCCGAACTATAGTCTGATTTTCGAACTATAGTCTGATGTCCGGTACCTCCTTTTCATGATTCCGTTTAAGAATGATGTGTATCGAATCAGTAAGTTTTCTTAACTTTTCAAGAGTTTAAGTTTAGGTATGTAACGTTCGTTGGTCGATCGAATGGAATTGGTCTGACTGACTAACTTCATTTGATCGACTGATGTGTTTTAAACAGAAAATCTTTAAGCTAGTAGGAAACAAGTAAATGTTATTTAAACACACGATTCAAGTCAACAGGGACCATTAACACACATCATTCGTTCAAATGGAGTTGATCGATCGACCAATTCCATTCGATCGACCAACGAACGTTACGGGAGCCTTATGATCCGATCATACCAAAATTCAATTTCAATCGTATTTGTTGTGGTTTATCTTGCTGAATTTATTTTCGGCGTGTGCTAGATAATTATTTTTCGCTGAAAATATGTTGAGTGTAAGTGAAACTTGTTATGGTGATCTCTGTTCATGATATCGCATTTAATTGAAATGAATTTGACTCTATATATTTGGCTTTGAATCTGTATCACTGTTAATATAATAATATCTAATTGAAAGTAAATGTTGTTCTCAGTGCTGAATGATGGAACTATGATCAAATATCATTAAATTGACAAGTATGATCACCAATAACCAAAGGCTAATTTATCGTAGCCATGCCGCCTGTAGTGTTGCTGCGTAATTTCTACATGCCTTCGAACGTGCCCTGTTCGTGCTGCGCGCGTCAAATATTGGCGCGCACAGCACGTACGATCACATTTGCCTCTGAATCCATAGGTGTGTGTCCCGTAGGGAAGCGCCGCGCGCGTACACACACCTATGCGGGCTTAGGAAGGTGTGTGTACGCGCCGCAACGCAGACAGGGATATACGTGTTTAGCAAGGTCCTACAGCGTAGGACAACGTCAGCTTGCGTCGCTAGGAAAGGTCTATCAACAATTGACAAGAGGGTAGGGTAATAGCCTACGATGTGTGCATGTGGCTCGCGCGGCGTGCCTCCCCAGCACAGCACACATGCACACCCCAGTGTGTCCCGTATAAGGGAAGCCGGGAAGCGCGCACGGCGCATACACACATCTATGCAGGCTTAGGAACTAAAAAGTTTAATGCCGTTTCATGGATTGACCCTATGATTTTAAATTAAGGTCATTCTATTATGAACATGGTAACACCAGCTGGTCTTACCTAACCTGAAAAAGCCAGATTTAACTCTTATCTTGTATTATGGTATTTTGTATTATTGTATTATTGTTCCCCTAACCAGGGGTGTCGCGAGACGACACCCCTATTTCTCACTAAGCTTTCTTGAGTACGTGCGCGGCGTTACGCCGCGCCGCAACTCAACAAGAAAGATCGGAAAACTAGATTTTGGGAAAATCCGCGTATTCAGTGAAAATTCTCATTGTACTTGTACATTACTTCATTGAAATGTCGATTCTGATCGATACAGATTGCAGATAATTTACAAATTGAAAACTACACTCTGCATTCCCAAAGTAATCAAATACAAATACAAGCAATGAAATACAAATACAGTTACACATACTGCTTACAGCACTTGCTCAGGATATATCATATCATATCGATAAAAAGCTTTAATGATTTTGAGACGCTGATAGCATTTTAATTTGAAGATTTTTAGCCGTCTCATATACTCACAAGAAGCTCGAAGATTCAAAATAAATGAAATACAGAACACGCCCGTATGGAGGTATTTCAAATTAACCAGGAACTGATAAGATATTAAGCAATGGTTTGAAATACAAGAGGTAACAATTTACAAAAAGTTATAGGAACACATAACCTTTCCTCATTGCATATATGTCTCATCATTCTTGATAATCCCAACCATGGCCCATTTGAGCCTAATGATGATTCTTTATATAATTATGCTGCATAATCACTTTAGATTAGAAGGTAAGCCATTGAAATGCAAAACTTCTAGCGGTTGTTTTGAATGGACTGAATGCCCTGATTACCTTCAGACGATGATAAGGGGAGGAGTTCCTGTGGGGTTTTCCAGGCTGCAAGGGGAAGTGGTGCCGAGACTCTATGGAGGACAGTCAGTGCCATGAGATATTGAACAAAGCAAGTGTGTTGAGGTTCCACAGAGGATGGGTTGCCTGCTTGCCCGATTGGATCAAGTCTCAATGAAGCACCGAGTGGGTGTGGCCTGGTTTCGATCCTGCGTCTCTGGAGTACTGCCAAATTTGATGCACATGGTTGTGGAATTAGTCCAACATAAAGCTGCTCGGCGCCCTCCATACAAGTAAATATTTTTGTGACCAGTGGGGCAAATCCACGGAGTCACAAAATGCTTGTTACCCATGGAACAGAGCATCGTTGTTCCAATTAATTCGATGAATTCACAGCTGAATCTAAAATGTTTTCAATTACTAAACCATTTGTGTGCTTTACTTAAAAGTAAATCATAAAAGCGCCATCCTCAAATTAGATCATCGAGGAAATGGATCAAATTCTGAACCCTGCCGTCTGTCCGAACTCCGACTAAACAGGATCACTCTTCTTACACAGGATCAACACAATCATCTGAGAGGAACTTATATCATATTATTCAACAGCTGCAGCTGACAGAAATAACATAATTAAATTTTATTATTCAAATGTTTTCTAGATCAGAAGTAGCATAATATAAGTTTAAATGATCTGTCCATTCTACATAACAAAAATTTTAGGAAAAGCAAATACCTTATGGTGAAAAAAAGTGTATTTTAAAGGGGAAACATTTTCTGCCTTTAAATAATACACTCCTAAATTACAAATTTATTTTACCTACCGTAATTTGTACAATACCAAAATTTTAGAAAATTTTGTTAAAGTAAAGATTTTCACGTCTATACCTAACTTTTCTTTCCTACAATGTGGCATTTTATCTTCTCTCAAAACAGGTTCAAATTTTCAGAAAAGCATCAGTGCAGACAAAAATCAAATTTGATATGATAAACAATTATCACTGACAAAATTATAGGTATTTTGCAGCTTCTTCGTCTTTCCCGCATCTTCTATCTTCAACCTCAGTCAGTAGAACATCTTGATATTTGGAAATTGGCCTCGATTGTACCTATTCATAAGAAAGGAGATAAGGGCATGGTCGAAAATTACAGGCCTATATCACTCACATCTCTTATTATGAAGGTATTTGAAAAATGTATCCGAAAAGAGCTTTTCTTGCATGTGAACCCCTACTTGACTCAAGGCAACATGGGTTTATCAATGGTAAGTCCTGTACAACATAATTAGTTCCATTTACACATGACCTTGCCGTTGGCCTCAATGATAAAGCAAAGATGGATATAATTTACTTTGATTTTGCTAAGGCCTTTGATAGTGTATCCCATGACCTGATTCTCAAGAAGCTTAAGGAGAAGTTTAAAATAGATGGCTTGATGCTACGTTTCATAAAGTCTTATCTTCAGGACCGGCAGCAGAAGTTATTGTGGGAGGTTTCAAGTCAGGGGTCCTACCTGTCAAATCAGGTGTACCACAGGGTTCTATTTTAGGCCCTTTGTTGTTTGTTATCTTCATAAATGACATGTTTAATTGTATTTCAGATGGCACAAACATCACCCTCTATGCAGATGACACTAAGATCTGGAAATATATCTCAGAAGATCACTTGCACTTCAAAGTGATATTAATTATCTAAATGATTGGTCTATAGCTAATAGAATGAAATTCCATCCTTCCAAATGTAAAGCACTATCTGTTTCTAACCAACGAAACATATTACATAATTTACCTTGTACGATATTCATATACAAACTTGGTAATGTATTTATTGATTACACTCAGTCACAGGTAGATTTAGGAGTCACTGTCACAACCAAACTTCACTGGACTGAACAATGTGATAAACTCACTAAGCGTGCAAGTTCCAAGCTTGCACTTCTCATGCGTACATGCCATTTCACATCTAACAAGAGACAAAACAGGGCATTTTATCTCACTGTTATTCGATCAATCTTTGAACACTGTTCGGTTATTTGGCACCCTATCAGCAAAAATCAGTTACACAAATTTGAGTCTATCCAAAAGAAGGCCATAAAATGGATAAATGGACAACCATTTGATCATTATAGTGATGCCATATATGCTGAAAAACTTAAAGAATTAGATATCTTGCCTTTTAAAATCAAATTTGCTCTGAATGATTTGTTATTGTTATTTCAAATTATCAATAGATTGATCCCGATTGATTTACCACCTTATTTTTCGATAACCAAGCCTCATGATGTGAGATTAACGAGAAAAACCTCTGCAATTATTGACAGTACTGATCAAACTCACATCAAATGCAGCATAAAGCCGCACTGTGATAGCTTTAGAAATAGTTTCTTTTATAGGACCACGATGCTCTGGAATAACATACCATGTGAAATAAGGCAAGATAAATCGTTTGCTGTATTTAAATGTAAACTACGTAGTTTTCTATTGTCCAGTGACCTAGATTGGCCTGATTAAAAACTGATAAAACTGCAGGCATAAATATTTCAATGACCCCAGGGAGTGTCTAGTCGTCAGTATCATCTTGGGTCACACTTTGTTTCTAGTTCCCGAGTATGTATTTAAATGATATGATCGTACATTCTTGTGTGATCTTGCAGCTGTTGCTAGAGTTTCCTAATAGATAAAGCTATATTTCTGATTTTAACTTTTACATTATAACTTTTGTGGACTATGTAACTTAATCTTATATCGAATTAAGTGATGAAAGCCAAAATAATGAGCAATGATTGTCTCAAATGCTTATTAAATTAAATAATTCTAATTTTATAATTATAATTTATTGACTTATCTCAAATGCTTATTAAATTAAATAATTCTAATTTTATAATTCTAATTTATTGATTATTGACTTAATAACCTATTATTATCTAGATATCTTACAGTTTCTAATTGGGCAAATTGTAATTTGAATTTTTGCTTTCTAGTCATTACCTACCACACAGTATGAGCCTAAGTTATAAATTAGCCGATATTATTAACATATCATATATGTTTTGATTGATGGTTGTCAGGCCCTGCTCTTATTACGGTTTCATACTGTGTTGCAGGTTTAGCCTCTGTGAGCGGGGGATTTCTAAGTTTTATCGTTAGGAGGAGAGTCTTATTTGGAAGAGTAGATAAGGGAGATAAAGTAGTAGAGTGGAGGTAGAATGTCAGTACCGAGTCCCTTATCTGCGCCTTGGTTAACCCAGTCCGCTCACTAGATATAGGTATATCCAGCCGAGTCGGCACTCGAACCACGAGGCTCTGAAACCTTGGTGGTGTACGCGCTACCAGTTCCCCTGTAAATCATGATCAAGCAAGAAAGTCAACAATTTTAATCACGAGGACTTACTGTGCCTCTAGTGATGAGCACTTTTCCCTGCATCCCTGGTTCCCAGTGTAGATAGGAGTGAAACAAGGTTTGCAGAATAATGAGGAAAGGTAAAAGAATAAAAGTAGAATTTTGTCTTTCCATATATCAAGTAGTACTATATCGGTCTATTCCTTCACTATCAATCAAAGTGCTAACTAAACTATATCGATAGCGAACATGGCAAGCAAGGGGATTTGTTTGGGGAAAGTTTGAAGTATCACTGCAAGGAGAAGAGTGAAATTGTCTCTAACTTAAACGGAGTGGGGTTCTAGGTAGACTTTGGTTTGGTGACCAGAGTAACATGATCACACGGGGAGCCTGCTGGGAATGCAGGGAATCCTTCATGCAGAGGTAAAGGATTGGGTTGATCTGGGGATTTTTGGTTTAAAAAGGGTAACGCAACTGGTGTTGGGCGAGGGTCGTCGCAATGTTCTCGGACCAATCAGCGTTTCTTACGTCAAACTTGGGCCAATGGACGACTCATAGGTCAAACCCGATCAAACGTGTCGACCAATCAAATCCGTCGAAGATAAAGCGTTTACCTCAGATAATTGCTTTTATTTTATTTTCCCACGTTTCTTATTATTTCGCTAATGAAAGTGATGTTTTCATCGAGCCGCAACTGTCAACTGTAATTGCTCTTTTATCAGAACGGGTATAATTGTCCCCAGGATACTAATGGAAATTTCCCTCGTTTCTTATGATATTTATTAATGGGGGTGATTTAACAAAAGTCTTCTCGTGATCAGAATTGAGATTTCTGACGTAAGTTAAGGGCTCCACGTGACCAAAATTGATATTGTCTCCTACTTATCCCAACGCGTTGAAGCAAACCACTATGGAATGATGTCATTCGGCGAAGACTGGAAGATTCTAAGGTGTATCATCGAAGACTGGAAGATTCTAGGGTGTATCGTCGAGAAGGAAACAAAAAGGATCGTGAGTCGCGATTTTAGAGATAAGAGCGCGCCTCACACATCATGCGCCTTTAAAGGTTCCCGGGGGGGGGGGGGGGGAAAGGGGGTAGGATTGTTGTTGATGGGGCTAGGCGACATTAGAACTTGCCGTGTTCGCTTACTGATTTAATATATCTTATATAATTTCATCATTAAACTGCTTTTTTTAAATTTTTCACATAAATGACACAAATTCAGCATAATTAACTAATTAAGTAATTATATGACTCGGATGATGTTAAACGATTCTTAAAATAAAGTATTAAATAAGTGAATTTCGCCAATTTGGCAGGCAACACTGTTAACACTTGATAGTGGATATCACCTGTTTAAACCAATTTTTAGTCAGGTTATCACTTATCTTGACTTGGTGTTTAGAAAGTGAGAATTGGCATGTTCAATCAATTCTTTAATTGTTATGGTTGGGATAAGATCTTCAAGATAAGTGATTTAGATGACATATTTTTATCAAACTCGTAGTCGTAATCAAATACAAATTATAATAAAATTCATAACAATAACATGGAATAGTGAATATGCGTTTAACATAAAACTATTATAATTGCACGTCCTTGGATATTGTTCTCATGTCAGTCTCTTCATGATAATGCTATTATGGGGCGCGCACTGAGTTCGTGAGCTGTGATATCTCGTCTTGTCTTTGTGTACCACGGTCTGAATGTCTGATCAATCAAGTAATTTCTTTTTGGAAGTAGGGTGTGGAAGACCAATTGGATCCTGCTGATATACCGTCAGGTGTTAAAGTTTTGAGTCTTAGGGTGCCAAAGTCGGCGGAGCTCGTGTTGATCAGGGCCAATTGCTTCGGTGATGCTGGTGTGGACGCTGGACTGTTGTCTGTACCGTTAGAGATGTTCCTCGAACTGTGTGTTCCATTGTACATTTGTCATTGTGCATTTGTTGGGGCGGACGTCCTGTTGTTAACAAGTTTCGGTTTTATGTTGAGCTGCAGCGTAGGCCGTTATAATATTGCAGATTGAATTTTTAATGTCAGCGGCTGCTTGATAGGGGTCCCAGTCGACTCTTTACAGGAGTAGGGTTAGAGATAAGTATTCAGTTGTGGTACACCGTGTCGTCCTCGTCTCGTCAGTTCCTTCAGCGTTAACATTTACAGCAGTAATAGTTCGCATATTAATCAATTAAATTTAAATACTGAGTCCGTTGCACTTAGTTTCACTTGATTAAACTTGATTACACTTGATTATACTTGATTACACTTGATTACACTTGATTACACTTGATTACACTTAATCATTCATAATTATAGTCAACTGATTCGGTTTCTATTCTATCTGTCATGATATGGTCACATAGATTAATAGAATCTCGGTTAATTAATAGAATCTCAGTTAATCTCAGTCATACTGGTTTAAATTATTGCAATCAAATGATAATACTGCAATCATTAAAATCATTAAAAATAATTTGAAATGGAATGTTGTGGTACACACAAACGTCAGGTGTTTTTTTAGTTTTTGAATTTTGTTATTGAAAGTATTTTTCCTGACATTTGCGTCACTTCACGATATTTGCAAATGAAGTGTTTAGTAACTAGTAAAATCGCAATATCATGTCAAGATCCGAGGCCGAAGTCCGAGTCCTCATTGCAGAGGCTTGCTACCTCCACGAGTTACCAAACCGAACCATGTACCGTGATTACTCGTTAAAAGGGGCTAATTCAAACGCAAGGAAACGTTTTAAATCATGATAAGAAAACTTGGGCAACTGTGCAAAATAAGTTATAATGCACTGTCTTATCGTTCCATAACAAATCATCATAACCCCAAGTGCACAATAATTTCGGATCTCGGCAAAAATTCATAGCTGTCCACAGTGTGCCTTATACATTTCAACAAAGTGCCTGGAAATTAGTGCATAATATTTCTTCTCAAAACCATCATTCTCAAAATGTAATTAAACTTGTCAATATTACTCATGAGACTTGGGTGAGTGGGCTGATGGCGATTTAAATGTCTCGAAACTAAAATGTGAAATCTAATATCAGACATTTATGTGATATAATGAATAATGATTGATCGCAATTTACAATATTAATTAATGGGTAGAGTTCAAGTTGAAGGGGGAGAGCAGAAATTATTGCACTTAAGAGAATAGTGAGATAGACATCTAGCGTTTTGTGTCTCAAGCGATTGTGGGTTGATCCCATATGTGGTCTAATGAGGCAAGTTTGAGGATGTTACGTGAGGGGTTCTAAATTATTCGTAGTGAGAAACATGTTGTGAGGTTGATAATTGTTTGGGTAAGATTGCGTAAGATTGAGGAGTTGACAAAAATATAAAAACAATATAATCATGTGATCAGATCATCACTCTTGTTTCTGCAGCAATTAAACTTCAGTAAAACCTGTTACTTTTTTTAAAATTCATTTCTTCAATCTATTTTACTATTTCATCAGCAAATACATTAACAGCTACATAACAATTAGCATATAATTAGTAAGTCGATTATTTGTCCATGATGGTTAGTGGTAATCAATTTAATGCAACGAGCTCAAAGTTTTACTCAAATAGTCAGAATTAAATTATCATTTCACGACACATATTCTTCTTCATTCTCAATCTGGATGCCAAAATAGATACAATATAATATTTTCTTCTATATCGGATTTCGTGGTACACACAAATGTCAGGAATTTTGCTATGTGCACTGTAGTGTAGAGGCAATTGTCACTGTTCCCGACAGTTGTGTCACTTCACTAAAAATTCACCGTTCACTTTCAAAACTCACTCGAACTTAGATTTAGAGAATTCTATCTGAGTTTTTCATTTCATTAATTCAATTCACAAACATGGTTTAGTTATGCCAGTTTTGAAGATTCGATAAGTGCTTTAAATATGCCCATCTTCTCAACTATTAATTTAAATACACTTAACCTTAAATTACGATTACAGTAGTAAAATCTGATACACCGGCCACTTGACCATATGAATTTATGGTTGAAAATCAAATTCGTTCAGACGTTTGGTCATCGGCAATACTCCACAACTCCATAAGACATTATAATATTGACCAATTCATTCAACAATTCAATGAAACATTACTGTAAATGCGGTCGGACTTGCACAACTCCTGGTTCTGTCTGAGATTCGAAAATAATATAGTCAATTTTCAATTTGTTTGACTGATAGGTTTGACACTGTTCAGGAGTGGTGCAAGCCTTAGATAGATTCTTCAAAATGTATGTGTCAAATGTGCATGGAGTACATGTAAGAGGGGATGACTAGGATGATGTCATGAGGGTGTGATGTAAGAGTGACGAGTGTATTTAAGGTGTGATGGGGCTGTTAATGAATGGACTGATGGATGATTCTGACCGAAATGAATGGGTGTGGTCTGTGTTTTGATTGGGCTGGGGATGTTAGATGAGAGGCGATGTCCTCAGTGTGGTATGGATGGATTTACCCTTCGACTGCTTAACTGGATCAGTAGCTAAATATCTTCATAATCTTGCTTAATTTTATTGAGCAGGAGCTTTTCTACAATATTAGTGAGGCTTGTGATTTTGCTGTCTATATCGTCCTCAGATGCCTCATTTAAGTAATTGATTTGACTGGATGGCACTTTCGAAGCTTCGTAGCAACTTTCGAGCAATGTGGCGAAGTCCAGTAGTTCTTCCATGGTCTTGTCCAGATTCTCTCGCAGTCTGGCTGCAATCATGGGATGATTAATATTTTTGACGAATTCTTGGCGGAGATTGGCATCTCTGATTTGTCTTTGGTCTGTCCGTGGATATGCCAGTTCACTCATCCTGGAGAGGTCTATGAAGTAGTCCATTATTTTCTCTGATTTCAGTCTTTTCCTGGCCGCCATGTCTGTGATATGCTTTTCTCTGTTGTTAGAGGTGTAGCCCTGCGACTTTTTGAGTAGAAGTATTATTTCTTGGTATGTCAGGTCGTTGTTGAGATGCCGAGAAATGCCCCGAAGTGAAGAATCATCAAGATGTGCAATCAGGAGGCTCGCCATCATATTTTGGGGAACTTGCAATGCTTGACAATATGAGTTGAATCTGTGCAAAAATATCAGAAGGTCTGAGCCATTTTTAAACGTGGCGAGATTTTTAATGTACTGAACTGGGGCCTGCCTCATGAATATATTGTTACGAGGGTCGTTGTGATCATGTAATTCAAGATGGGGCATTGGAGGAGGCTGAACATTCCTTGCCCCGTGATTTTGTTCCACATTGTTTTCGTTTTGCTCTTCTCCAGCGAGTGATTCAATATCTTCTTCATCTTCTTCTTCCTCTTCCTCGTTATCATCGTCACTTTGAGCTCTGTCTTGTCGCAGGTATTCAACTGCATTTCGTCGTCTACGTTCCATTCTATTGAGCTATCGGAAGATTTAGATGTTGCTATCTGTTAAACGATTACAATATACAATTAAACAATAGATTTTCGAAATCATTATCAATGAGTTTTAAACGGCGAGCTATAAGTATATAACGGATAACCATCTAGTTTACTATTTCATATTTGCCTGAAGCTATCACCATCGATTCAAAATGTTAACTATTTGGTTCGTAGCTCAATCGTTTTAATCGTTAATAATTGTCGAGTAACTCGAGTGACTTGAGTAATTTTTCACATTCAAATTTGATTGTTGTAAAATAAGAATGTATCTACGTTTAATTTATATATTACTTGTCCTCGTTTGAGGAAATTGGGTTGATTTCTATAATGTTTAAATCGTAATGAAAGGAGCATAATTTTGTTCAAAGACAGGTCCCCTACCTATTTATGATCACATGACTTAGGCCGTCATCCTGGGGCTTTAACAGGAGGTTCGAACTTTCCTGTAGGCCAGATATTGTGCTCATATTAAGAAAAATGCCACCGTGTGTACCACATGGAGTAATTAGGTTGCTTCCAAGCAACTTTTGGCTATTTATTATGTAGGATTGCGTATATTAAATCAATGTGGCTTGAAAGCGGAAAATTCGTTTCGAAATCACTGTTTACATCGTAGTTCCTCTATACGTAAGGAAAATTCACCACTGCAGATAATGTGACTGGATGTCCCGGCGAGAATTGAAAATTCCCTGAGCAACCGGCCGCACAATTTTCCAGACTGCAGAGCAAAACCCCATGGATGTTTCATGGATTTAATCGAAAATCTGCAGCCTGCTCGAGTGCCATAGCGTTCAAGATAGGCATTGGAATAAGGTTATGGTCAGTTTCGTCAGCAGTGTTGACGGAAAAAATTGGCAAAACCGGGGATTTTTTTATTGCCCTTATCTGTACGTGTAAAGAGCAAGGTGCGAAAAGGGAAAAGCTGAGGAAGCCTGCGATATTATAATATGATAGTTACTAGTCAGGAATATATGACGGTCAGGAATGTATAATGGAAATGCCTCGAGATTGGGGTGGAATGGGAAAAGAGAGCCTTCAGGATTGGAACTGGGTTAAAAGTTGGGGCCCAAGATTGGGATTAGGACGAAATGTTAGGAAAATTAGGGCCTTATGACTTGAGGGGGAAGTTAATGGCAAGTAACAGAAAATAATTGTGGATACCGTTGTCGGAATTTTGTCAAGGACAATTTCTATTGAAGTATAAACTCATGGCGAGATTCATGAAGGCGTAATCACGCGTTCTATCAGCTAACTTGCTTTAAATGAGATCAATTTATTTCTATCGCAAGGTCTGCGACACCAAAATTGATTGCCAACTACTTTATTATCATCGCCTTGACAATTAATTCAGAAAATTCAATTTGATCATGACGAGACGAAAATTCCGTTTCATCCTGACGAGAGTTGGGACACCAAATTTATTTTATTAGAATATGTACAATGCACCTTTTAGGGCCTGTGCACCATGACCTCTACTTTTTCTTCAAATTAGAATAGTTATTGGTTCAATATTCCGGGGCACTTTGAAAATTAGTTTGAGTTCAGAAATTGGGCTAAGAAGTAAAATTTTTATCAAGGCAAAATTGAAGTTTACGGAAGAGTTGCTTTGAGAGTTTTAGGGTTACCCGGAGTATCACTGTCTAAAATTATTCTAATCTCACAGCTCAGGAATTGTTGTGGCCCGATTCGTCCATATTTCCGTTACAATATTCATTTTTTAAATAAAATAATCATTTGAGTTTGGTAAGAGTTTTGTTGGTAGAGATTTGTCATCAAGAAATTATGCCAATTGCCAGTGAGGAGGATAATTCTTTAAACTTTTTCAAGAGAACATGTTCAGCATTCATTTTGAGTATGTACTGTACCTACGAGTCGAGTAATATATTTCTTTAAAAGCACTTATTAGAGTTACCGTGGGTTCAATCAATCAATGATAAATTTATTTTGTTGTTCGGCTGGGACTGTTTTGAATAATAATTTTGTATGAGAATGTAGATGACATGCATGAAATTTACCAATGACCGCTCGATCGAAATATAGATGCTACCGGCAGATTGCCGAATGGTGTATTGAAATAGAGCAGTCTCAGAGATAGAAATGAGCTAACAATTTCACGTTATATTACTCGGGTCACTCAAAACACACGGCAAGTCCGTAAGGTCAATAATTCTAAACTTTTAATCTACAGCGAAATTTCAAACGATGTGCCTGATGCAAGAGAGTGAGAGAGAATAACGTTTAGTGGCAAATGCGAGTCGCTTGGAGTGTTATAGAGCCATTAAGAAAGTAGATCAGACGTTTACCATAGATGGTCAAATCGCTAAGAGTAGTAGAATAGAGCATGTCGTTTTAGTCTGGGAATTGCGGGCCTTAATTTCCAGTGCCATGGAAGCATGGATAGAATCTGTCAATCTAAAGTGATCTGAATTCGTAACCCTGATTCATATTTCATCGTGATACAAGGAAGTGTCTACCCCTAATAATCCATACTGTCCCATTCGCAATAACAAGCGAGAAATGATCCCGTTTATTAAGTTATTAGAACATATCGTTATATAGTCAAAGTTAACTGATATATTTTGCCGGTAAGGCCTTATCAATGTTATGCTATGTAAATTCATTGTCAATCAGATAATATATTATTTGACCCATCACAAGGGGTCTAAGCAGAGTTGATTCACGAGTGGTGAACTCAGTTAACATTGTCATAAAATCCATGGTGAATGAGTTCCTAAAACTAGAGGGTTATTCCTAAGTGACCAGTGTCTAGTGTCTACTGTACACGAGTATCCTTACTTATCTATTAGACTAGCGTGTTATAATTCTCGAGGTTGTTATCCGTATCGATCAGATAACGTAATCCTTGGCTTATCACAAGGCGTCTCAAGCAGAGCTGAGACGTAAGTGATAACCACAGTGTTCAACATCATGAGATAATCAAAGTACCTATCCTTACACCTAAATAGGGTTCAGTACAAGGCGAACAGTGTCCGTAGAGACTCTATCACGAGTATTTCACCCAGCTATGATATCTTATCATGCCCGTGTAGTATTCTGTGAATTAATTCATAGTTACTTACCGCGTCTATTGAAATTAGCATACAAATTGGATTAAATATCAGTTGGACTGAATTGAAATGACGGAGTGCCGCATTGATATGAAAATAATAAAAGTATATCTAGTATATATATATATATCATCGCAGAATGATTTAATTCAACCAAGGTTTTTGTGAACAACAAAATGAGATCGAATATTGGCCTATGAAGCGAGTTTTTCAAATTGATCGTTAGCTGGAGTATAATTCCAGTATTGGTGGCAGGAACCTGGCCAGTATTCCTATCAACCTAGATCTAATTCTATAATCCTGATCGTTGAAAACCAAATCTCGCCCTTTTAGGACAAATTTAGTGTTCACGATTTATGTGCGAGGGTATTTTAATCAATCTGAGCTAGCTCATAACGTTATGGCTATGTTATTATCTATTGTTCAGCTGATGTCGGATTGACTCGAAAGGAGTAATAATAATGCTCATGTTAATGGAAATCCATAGAAATTTAGAAGTTGCTATTCATACTAGGTTATGAATCAATGCATTGATTTAGGCATCCCGTTTAATCCCGGTGTGGCCTTCGACTTTCAAAATCCCTACATTGTTCACCTGTAGTGCCCTATAAAGCAATGAACAACCGTTTGCGTTTTCAAGTTTGCTGTCAGCTTGTGAACAACCCGTCTCCATTGTTCACATAATGCTATAATGCTAATTTTTGGCGAGTGAACAACCCGTTTATTGTTCAACTTATGTCACCTATTGGCGAGTGAACAACCCGTTTTCATTGTTCAACTTAAGTCACCTATTAGCGAGTGAACAACCCGTTTTCATTGTTCAACTTGTGTCACCTGTTGGAGAGTGAACAATCCGTTTTCATTGTCCATCTTTATGCCACACCCTTCGGCTTAAAAATGCTCATTGCAATTATTCCTATGGTTAGTGCCGGTGATAAACAAAATATTCGGGGAATTAATCAATATATATTGCTCTAAATAAGTCTCGCCGAGTCATCTACACTGGTACTACACCAGGTAGGCATCCCGAAGTATTCATTTCAGTTGCATTCATGATATTATACCCATTATGGTCATTAGAATCAACGGAGCTGACAGCTTGTAAAACTCGGCGAGCTGCGATGGGACGTTTAGCTAATATTACATTAGAGAGAGAGGTAGGTTACGTTCATCCGGTCGAAATTGCACAGCAATCCATTACATTGCTGTGAGTCCCATTTACGTTCGTTGATACTGCAGTATTATTTAGTTTCGTTGATAGAGCATTCGTTAAGTAACATATTTGATATTTCGACCGGGAGGATCCTAGTTTTGACGTGATTGTTGTTTACACGTATGTATTCCAATGGAATTCGTATACTCACTTACCTGGTACCAAGGCTGAAGTCGTCCTTCGTGAGCAGTCCTTCGTGTACAATGTGCAAAATATACTGGAATTATAGTGCTATGCGTACTCCTATATCGTGACGTCTATCTTAAGTGAATCAAAGTAGTTTCACTGTTTAAGCAATAATATTTCCCGGGATTTATGCTTTTTCGTTTGACGTAATTGTTGACGTGATAATACATACGTATAGCTACAATATTCAGATAGTATGCTGATGTACATTGTGCAAATTCTGGCAAGGTAAATTTGGCACGGTTGGGAGAGGGTGGGGTAGTACGAATGGGGGAGAGTGCTCAAAATTGACTGGAATTTGAAAGTTTGGGGTTCTTTTTGTACAGCTCCATTTGTGAGCGGGGGATTTCTAAGTTTTATCGTTAGGAGGAGAGTCTTATTTGGAAGAGTAGATAAGGGAGATAAAGTAGTAGAGTGGAGGTAGAATGTCAGTACCGAGTCCCTTATCTGCGCCTTGGTTAACCCAGTCCGCTCACTAGATATAGATATATCCAGCCGAGTCGGCACTCGCACCACGAGGCTCTGAAACCTTGGTGGTGTACGCGCTACCAGTTCCCCTGTAAATCATGATCAAGCAATAAAGTCAACAATTTTAATCACGAGGACTTATTATGCCTCTAGTGATGAGCGCGCTACCCTTTTCCCTGGTTTCCAGTGTAGATAGGAGTAAAACAAGGTTTGCAGAATAATGAGGAAAGGTGAAAGGTTAAAAGTAGAATTTCGTCTTTTCATATGTCAGGTAGTACTACATCGGTTTATTCCTTCGCTATCAATCAAAGTACTAAATAAACTGTATCGATAGCGAACATGGCAAGCAAGGGGATTTATTCAGGGAAAGTTTGAAGTATCACTGCAAGGAGAAGAGTGAAATTGTCTCTAACTTAAACGGAGTGGGGTTCTAGGTAGACTTTGGTTTGGTGACCAGAGTAACATGATCACACGGGGAGCCTGCTGGGAATGCAGGGAATCCTTCATGCAGAGGTAAAGGATTGGTTTGATCTGGGGATTTTTGGTTTAAAAAGGGTAACGCAACTGGTGTTGGGCGAGGGTCGTCGCAATGTCCTCGGACCAATCAGCATTTCTTACGTCAAACTTGGGCCAATGGACGACTCATAGGTCAAACCACGTCAAACGTGTCGACCAATCAAATCCGTCGAAGATAAAGCTTTTACCTCAGATAATTGCTTTTATTTATTTTCCCACGTTTCCTATTATTTCGCTAATGAAAGTGATGTTTTCATCGAGCCGCAACTGTCAACTGTAATTGCTCTTTTATCAGAACGGGTATAATCGTCCCCAGGATACTAATGGAAATTTCCCTCGTTTCTTATGATCTTATGATATTTATTAATGGGGGTGATTTAACAAAAGTCTTCTCGTGATCAGAATTGAGATTTCTGACGTAAGTTAAGGGCTCCACGTGACCAAAATTGATATTGTCTCCTACTTATCCCAACGCGTTGAAGCAAACCACTATTTTGATATACTACAACATTCACTTATTTCCTTGATATACTACAACATTCACTTATTTCCTTGATATACTACAACATTCACTTATTTCCTTGATATACTACAACATTCACTTATTTCCTTGATATACTACAACATTCACTTATTTCCTTGATATACTACAACATTCACTTATTTCCTTGATATGCAAAATTCACTTATTTCCTTGATATACTACAACATTCACTTATTTCCTTGATATACTACAACATTCACTTATTTCCTTGATATACTACAACATTCACTTATTTCCTTGATATACTACAACATTCACCTTTCCTTGATATACTACAACATTCACTTATTTCCTTGATATACTACAACATTCACTTATTTCCTTGATATACTACAACATTCACTTATTTCCTTGATATACTACAACATTCACTTATTTCCTTGATATACTACAACATTCACTTATTTCCTTGATATATACTACAACATTCACTTATTTCCTTGATATACTACAACATTCACTTATTTCCTTGATATACTACAACATTCACTTAAATTATTACTTATTTATCACTTATTTCCTTGATATACTACAACATTCACTTATTTCCTTGATATACTACAACATTCACTTATTTCCTTGATATACTACAACATTCACTTATTTCCTTGATATACTACAACATTCACTTATTTCCTTGATATACTACAACATTCACTTATTTTTGATTTCAACTTGATATATATACAACATTCACTTATTTCCTTGATATACTACAACATTCACTTATTTCCTTGATATACTACAACATTCACTTATTTCTTGATATACTACAACATTCACTTATTTCCTTGATATACTACAACATTCACTTATTTCCTTGATATACTACAACATTCACTTATTTCCTTGATATACTACAACATTCACTTATTTCCTTGATATACTACAACATTCACTTATTTCCTTGATATACTACAACATTCACTTATTTCCTTGATATACTACAACATTCACTTATTTCCTTGATATAATACAACATTCACTTATTTCCTTGATATACTACAACATTCACTTATTTCCTTGATATACTACAACATTCACTTATTTCCTTGATATACTACAACATTCACTTATTTCCTTGATATACTACAACATTCACTTATTTCCTTGATATACTATAACATTCACTTATTTCCTTGATATACTACAACATTCACTTATTTCCTTGATATACTACAACATTCACTTATTTCCTTGATATACTACAATATTCACTTATTTCCTTGATATACTACAACATTCACTTATTTCCTTGATATACTACAACATTCACTTATTTCCTTGATATACTACAACATTCACTTATTTCCTTGATATACTACAACATTCACTTATTTCCTTGATATACTACAACATTCACTTATTTCCTTGATATACTACAACATTCAATTATTTCCTTGATATACTACAACATTCACTTATTTCCTTGATATACTACAACATTCACTTATTTCCTTGATATACTACAACATTCACTTATTTCCTTGATATACTACAACATTCACTTATTTCCTTGATATACTACAACATTCACTTATTTCCTTGATATACTACAACATTCACTTATTTCCTTGATATACTACAACATTCACTTATTTCCTTGATATACTACAACATTCACTTATTTCCTTGATATACTACAACATTCACTTATTTCCTTGATATACTACAACATTCACTTATTTCCTTGATATACTACAACATTCACTTATTTCCTTGATATACTACAACATTCACTTATTTCCTTGATATACTACAACATTCACTTATTTCCTTGATATACTACAACATTCACTTATTTCCTTGATATACTACAACATTCACTTATTTCCTTGATATACTACAACATTCACTTATTTCCTTGATATACTACAACATTCACTTATTTCCTTGATATACTACAACATTCACTTATTTCCTTGATATACTACAACATTCACTTATTTCCTTGATATACTACAACATTCACTTATTTCCTTGATATACTACAACATTCACTTATTTCCTTGATATACTACAACATTCACTTATTTCCTTGATATACTACAACATTCACTTATTTCCTTGATATACTACAACATTCACTTATTTCCTTGATATACTACAACATTCACTTATTTCCTTGATATACTACAACATTCACTTATTTCCTTGATATACTACAACATTCACTTATTTCCTTGATATACTACAACATTCACTTATTTCCTTGATATACTACAACATTCACTTATTTCCTTGATATACTACAACATTCACTTATTTCCTTGATATACTACAACATTCACTTATTTCCTTGATATACTACAACATTCACTTATTTCCTTGATATACTACAACATTTCCTTGATATACATTTCATTTATTTCCTTGATATACTACAACATTCACTTATTTCCTTGATATACTACAACATTCACTTATTTCCTTGATATACTACAACATTCACTTATTTCCTTGATATACTACAACATTCACTTATTTCCTTGATATACTACAACATTCACTTATTTCCTTGATATACTACAACATTCACTTATTTCCTTGATATACTACAACATTCACTTATTTCCTTGATATACTACAACATTCACTTATTTCCTTGATATACTACAACATTCACTTATTTCCTTGATATACTACAACATTCACTTATTTCCTTGATATACTACAACATTCACTTATTTCCTTGATATACTACAACATTCACTTATTTCCTTGATATACTACAACATTCACTTATTTCCTTGATATACTACAACATTCACTTATTTCCTTGATATACTACAACATTCACTTATTTCCTTGATATACTACAACATTCACTTATTTCCTTGATATACTACAACATTCACTTATTTCCTTGATATACTACAACATTCACTTATTTCCTTGATATACTACAACATTCACTTATTTCCTTGATATACTACAACATTCACTTATTTCCTTGATATACTACAACAGGCTTGAATACTTCCAACATTCTTGACCATTCTGGCCGGCCGGCTAGCCAGTTAGCCGGCCGGCATGGCTTTTTCGGCTATTCGGCCGGCTTTCAATCAGGTGTCGTCTTGTGTTCTCCCGGCTTGCCAGTTAAACAGAACCGGCCGCCAAGCCGGTTATACAGTGAGGGTCGGTGATCACGAGAGGTGATGTGATACGAGACCTGATCAGTCCGTGATCCTTAACGAGATGCGTATGAGACCGATGTTACTATTCTGTTGGAAGTATTTTCATCCTGCAATCAGTCATATTCACGTAACACACGTAAGTGAATGCGATCCCAAGTAGGAGAGCGATGTTCTCATCTTGATAAGGCATTACATGACGCGAGATACGTAGGTATACCGCGAGAATACGTTAACCCACTGAAGTACCGATTGAGAGGCAGTCCTGAAAATTTGGATACGCTGATTTCGAATATTTTGCTCTTAATACTGTCAGATGCCCGAGAAGGAAGGCAAACGAAGGTTTGGAGAAGGAAGGCAAAGGGGTGTTGGACTGTTGGAGTAGGGGTTAGCCGGCCGGCTAACCGGCTGGCCGGTCGGCTAGGCGGTTGGCTCACCGGCTAGCCGACCGGCTAACCGACCGGCTAGCCGGCCGGCTAAATGGCAAGTCGGGCGGCTAGCCGACCGGCTGATTGACTAGCTGGCCGGCTAGCCGGTTGGCTCACCGGCTGGCCGGCCGGCTAGCCGACCGGCCAGCCGGCCGGCTAACTGGCTAGCCGGCCGGCCAGCCGGTCGTGTCGGAATAGTTCAAGAGTTAATTTAGGGTTCCTAGACACTAAATCAACCATTCCCAGCCCGTGGCCACGCCCAGATTCCACGCCCCATAAATGCGCGAAATGTCGCAAGCTGTGTGACAAAAATGTGACAAATGTCGCCTGAGGCGACATGGGGTTTTAAGGCCTCAAATGTGCTTGATATGAGTTTTTATGGTTAGATGTCATGTTTGAGAGTTGCCAGGCCATCATAGGAGCCACGCCCAGCCTTGAGCCACGCCCAAAAGTCCCATCTTTCCTGCCAATCTGGGGGCAAAAAGGACAAGTGTGGACATGGCGATTTCAGCCGATAAATCAATCCAAATCATTTTATTTCGATCCAAAAAGTTAATTTAGGGTTCCTAGACACTAAATCAACCATTCCCAGCCCGTGGCCACGCCCAGATTTCACGACCCATAAATGCGCGAAATGTCGCAAGCTGTGTGACAAAAATGTGACAAATGTCGCCTGAGGCGACATGGGGTTTTAAGGCCTCAAATGTGCTTGATATGAGTTGTTATGGTTAGATATCATGTTTGAGAGTTGCCAAGCCATCATAGGAGCCACGCCCAACCTTGAGCCACGCCCAAAAGTCCCATTTTTCCTGCCAATCTGGTGGCAAAAAGGGACAAGTGTGGACATGGCGATTTCAGCCGAAAAATCACTCAAAATCATTTTATTTCGATCCTAAAAGTTAATTTAGGGTTCCTAGACACTAAATCAACCATTCCCAGCCCGTGGCCACGCCCAGATTCCACGTCCCATAAATGAGCGAAATGTCGCAAGTTGTGTGACAAAAATGTGACAAATGTCGCCTGAGGCGACATGGGGTTTTAAGGCCTCAAATGTGCTTGATATGAGTTTTTATGGTTAGATATCATGTTTGAGAGTTGCCAGGCCATCATAGGAGCCACGCCCAGCCTTGAGCCACGCCCAAAAGTCCCATCTTTCCTGCCAATCTGGGGGCAAAAAAGGACAAGTGTGGATATGGCGATTTCAGCCGATAAATCGCTCCAAATCATTTTATTTCGATCCAAAAAGTTAATTTAGGGTTATTAGACACTAAATCAACCATTCCCAGCCCGTGGCCACGCCCATATTCCACGCCCCATAAATGAGCGAAATGTCGCAAGCTGTGTGACAAAAATGTGACAAATGTCGCCTGAGGCGACATGGGGTTTTAAGGCCTCAAATGTGCTTGATATGAGTTTTTATGGTTAGATATCATGTTTGAGAGTTGCCAGGCCATCATAGGAGCCACGCCCAGCCTTGAGCCACGCCCAAAAGTCCCATCTTTCCTTCCAATCTGGTGGCAAAAAAGGGACAAGTGTGGACATGGCGATTTCAGCCGAAAAATCACTCAAAATCATTTTATTTCGATCCTAAAAGTTAATTTAGGGTTCCTAGACACTAAATCAACCATTCCCAGCCCGTGGCCACGCCCAGATTCCACGTCCCATAAATGCGCGAAATGTCGCAAGCTGTGTGACAAAAATGTGACAAATGTCGCCTGAGGCGACATGGGGTTTTAAGGCCTCAAATGTGCTTGATATGAGTTTTTATGGTTAGATATCATGTTTGAGAGTTGCCAGGCCATCATAGGAGCCACGCCCAGCCTTGAGCCACGCCCAGCCTTGAGCCACGCCCAAAAGTCCCATCTTTCCTGCCAATCTGGGGGCAAAAAAGGACAAGTGTGGATATGGCGATTTCAGCCGATAAATCGCTCCAAATCATTTTATTTCGATCCAAAAAGTTAATTTAGGGTTATTAGACACTAAATCAACCATTCCCAGCCCGTGGCCACGCCCATATTCCACGCCCCATAAATGAGCGAAATGTCGCAAGCTGTGTGACAAAATAGACAAATGTCGCCTGAGGCGACATGGGGTTTTAAGGCCTCAAATGTGCTTGATATGAGTTTTTATGGTTAGATATCATGTTTGAGAGTTGCCAGGCCATCATAGGAGCCACGCCCAGCCTTGAGCCACGCCCAAAGTCCCATCTTTCCTGCCAATCTGGTGGCAAAAAGGGACAAGTGTGGACATGGCGATTTCAGCCGAAAAATCACTCAAAATCATTTTATTTCGATCCTAAAAGTTAATTTAGGGTTCCTAGACACTAAATCAACCATTCCCAGCCCGTGGCCACGCCCAGATTCCACGCCCCATAAATGCGCGAAATGTCGCAAGCTGTGTGACAAAATGTGACAAATGTCGCCTGAGGCGACATGGGGTTTTAAGGCCTCAAATGTGCTTGATATGAGTTTTTATGGTTAGATATCATGTTTGAGAGTTGCCAGGCCATCATAGGAGCCACGCCCAGCCTTGAGCCACGCCCAAAAGTCCCATCTTTCCTGCCAATCTGGGGGCAAAAAAAGGACAAGTGTGGACATGGCGATTTCAGCCGAAAAATCACTCCAAATCATTTTATTTCGATCCTAAAAGTTAATTTAAGGTTCCTAGACACTAAATCAACCATTCCCGGCCCGTTGCCACGCCCAGATTCCACGCCCCATAAATGCGCGAAATGTCGCAAGCTGTGTGACAAAAATGTGACAAATGTCGCCTGAGGCGACATGGGGTTTTAAGGCCTCAAATGTGCTTGATATGAGTTGTTATGGTTAGATATCATTTTGAGAGTTGCCAAGCCATCATAGGAGCCACGCCCAACCTTGAGCCACGCCCAAAAGTCCCATCTTTCCTGCCAATCTGGTGGCAAAAAAGGGACAAGTGTGGACATGGCGATTTCAGCCGAAAAATCACTCCAAATCATTTTATTTCGATCCAAAAAGTTAATTTAGGGTTCCTAGACACTAAATCAGCCATTCCCAGCCCGTGGCCACGCCCAGATTCCACGACCCATAAATGCGCGAAATGTCGCAAGCTGTGTGACAAAAATGTGACAAATGTCGCCTGAGGCGACATGGGATTTTTAAGGCCTCAAATGTGCTTGATATGAGTTTTTATGGTTAGATATCATGTTTGAGAGTTGCCAAGCCATCATAGGAGCCATGCCCAACCTTGAGCCACACCCAAAAATCCCTTCTTTCCTGCCAATCTGGTGGCAAAAAAGGGACAAGTGTGGACGTGGCGATTTCAGCCGAAAAATCACTCCAAATCATTTTATTTCGATCCTAAAAGTTAATTGAGGGTTCCTAAACACTAAATCAACCATTCCCAACGCGTGACCTCGCCAAAATTCCACGCTCCATGAATGCACGAAATGTCGCAAGCTGTGTGACAAAAATGTGAAAAATGTTGCCTATTCATTCTATTTTGATCATAAAAGTTATTTTAGTGCTTCTGGACACTAAATTAATCATTCTCAACCAGTGGTCACGCCCAAATTCCTCGCCATTAAAATGCACGAAAAGTCGCTAGCGAAAAAGGGAAATGATTGGCAGGAAAGATGGAACTTTTGGGCGTGGCTCAAAGTTGGGCGTGGCTCCTATGATGGCCTGGCAACTCTCAAACATGATATCTAACCATAACAACTCATATCAAGCACATTTGAGGCCTTAAAACCCCATGTCGCCTCAGGCGACATTTGTCACATTTTTGTCACACAGCTTGCGCCATTTCGCGCATTTATGGGGCGTGGAACCTGGGCGTGGTCACGGGCTGGGAATGGTTGATTTAGTGTCTAGGAACCCTAAATTAACTTTTAGGATCGAAATAAAATGATTTGGGGTGATTTTTCGGCTGAAATCGCCATGTCCACACTTGTCCCTTTTTGCCACCAGATTGGCAGGAAAAATGGGACTTTGGGCGTGGCTCAAGGTTGGGCGTGGCTCCTATGATGGCCTGGCAACTCTCAAACATGATATCTAACCATAACAACTCATATCAAGCACATTTGAGGCCTTAAAACCCCATGTCGCCTCAGGCGACATTTGTCACATTTTTGTCACACAGCTTGCGCCATTTCGCGCATTTATGGGGCGTGGAATCTGGGCGTGGCCACGGGCTGGGAATGGTTGATTTAGTGTCTAGGAACCCTAAATTAACTTTTAGGATCGAAATAAAATGATTTGGGGTGATTTTTCGGCTGAAATCGCCATGTCCACACTTGTCCCTTTTTTGCCACCACATTGGCAGGAAAAATGGGACTTTTGGGCGTGGCTCAAGGTTGGGCGTGGCTCCTATGATGGCCTGGCAACTCTCAAACATGATATCTAACCATAACAACTCATATCAAGCACATTTGAGGCCTTAAAACCCCATGTCGCCTCAGGCGACATTTGTCACATTTTTGTCACACTTTTGTCACATGTCGCGTAAAACATCGCCTCAAAATCAAAAATTGCGCCCTTAGTTCCTTTTGTGTGGTGAGACTGAGTGAAAGGGACAAATGCCCGATGTTAGCAGCTACCGCAATTAGTCGCGTGTCAATGATTATGTCATTATCATGGTTTAAGATGGCGAATTGATGATCAAAGTCGCCTAATATTCGCCATATCGGGGTACTGTCAGCTTGTTAGCTTGTTTAGGCTATTGTAATGCGCGCCTAATACATGCTCTAGACTGAGCAATACAAAGAGCGTGCAGTGATGTTTAGTGTGTGAGTATAACGGAAAGTCAAGAGAAATATTGACCTTAAATGATCAAAACAGATTATCGTGATAATTTGATGATAATCATGAGATGAAATAAGTTTAAACTGGTCACTGGTACCAGTGTGAACTGGTGTGATAGTGACCTGGTGTCAGATTGTACTGGTGTCATTGTGAACTGGTGTCAGTGTGAACTGCTGCCAGTGTGAACTGGTGACAGTGTGAACTGGTGTCAGTGTTAACTGGTTTCAGAGTGTACTGGTGTCAGTGTGACCTGGTGTCCGTATGAATTGGTGTCAGTGTGAACTGGTGTCAGTTTGAACAGGTGTCAATGTGAACTGGTGCAGGCCAATGTGAACCGCTACAGTGTCAGTGAGAACTAGTATCAAAGTAAGCAGAACATAGTAAACACATCACTAACTTGTTCCAAGATAAGATCATGTACCACGAGCAATGCTACAGGAATAACTAATAGTATTGCCGTGTGTTGGTTAGTTAGTGATAGACCACTCAGTACTGATAATCGTGTTGCTAGCTGAAATTATCAATAAAATTATCTGCAATTATCAAGTTAATGATCAATAATTAATATATCAAGTCATTGTAGCTTTTTGTGAACGATTGATAATGTGGAACCACTTTTTGCGTGAGTTTCGATGTGTAAGTAATGCTGAACATTTTACCTTTAATTTCTGGACGGTGTTTGTTTCCACACAGAACCAATGAAGGTAAAGCAGGAGTGCCATGCACAGAGCATTATTCAGAGAGAAAACTTCCCCTGGGAATAGTGGGAATTAGGGGTCATTCATAATAACTAAGTATTTCTCGAGTAATTACTAGCGAATAATTACTTAAGTTTTTATGAATACCGATTTGAGCATGAGTTTAAATTTTGAGGAATTACTCGCGACAAAATACTCAGGCTAGTAATTACTAAGTATTATGAATAGGAAACGTCTACTAGTACTTAGAATTGTAAGAAAATCTCACAATTTGAGTATGAGTTTTGGTTTATGAATGACCCCTATTGGTTAACACTTACTCTGTTAGTGGGCCTGGTTATGAATACTTACTATGGTAGTGACTTACTCACTCTGGTTGTGGTCAAAAGCAGTAAAAAGCGGTGCCCTTGTTACTTTGAAGCATGACAGAATGGAATTTCAGTGACATTGCACCAATTCATTACCGCGGTTCAATGCAATCAACTCCGTTTTTGGTTTTTGGAAAATAATAACTTAATAATGAAATGCTCGTTGCGTACATATTACTGATTATGTCTAAATATATTTATTCTTATCATGTATGCGACACAAAATGGTGCATATCTCCGATGTTTTTCTTTGAAATTTTGAGATATTTCAGGATATTTCAGGCATGATTAGAGAAATATGGCACTCAAGTCTAGATGAGGTCGAAAAACCGGTTTATTGTTGATGAATCGGACATTTTTTTTGAAGAATGAGTATTTTGAGCTTGAAACTTTTTGCTGCAAGATTGTGTTGTACCGAATTGAAAACACTGCACAACTTTATAAGTGTGCACCAACTACCAAATCCACATACCAGTTATATTCCATATCCAGAATATTCTAGAAAATCCAACCATTCCACATATCAAGAGTGTGACGAGGGGATTTCTGGAGATATCCATGAGACAAATACCAAGCAGCGAGTTGGCGACACTGCCTGAGAATGATAGAAAGACTAGTCATTTCAAATTGATTCAGTCACAAATTAATTAATTTCGATCAAGTTGCATAAATAGGTACAGCGGAATTTTTTCCTTTGCCATCGTTCACCATAAATTTACCACAAGTTTACCACCAGATTACCATAAGTTTACAATTAAGTTTACTTACGGTAAAGTGAGTGTAACCTTATAGTAACCTAAAGCGTAATCTTATGTAGTAAACTTATGGTAAGCTGGTGGTAAACTTTAAATGGTTAACGGAAAGTCTCCATCATGGCTTACCTGACAAACAGGACAAGAGATTGACCTTAAAAGCAACAGATCCATAAGGAATGACTGTAATGATGATTTTAGCAAGGATGGTGAAAAGGGGGTAGCCTGGTGGGTGAGCTGATCCAAACTCCTTTGCAGTTACCTGAATGTTGAATTGCTGTGAGCTATAAATACTAATCATTTGTTTTCCTTATAATGATATGGTCGGGATTATGTCCGTCATTTATTCTGTTTCAATATGTCATATACAGTAGGGTGCAATATGTTTTCGTAATGTAATGTCGGTTTGCTTTTTAGCCTTTTTTAGTTTAATAAATTTCCACCGTGTAAAACTGTGTAATAATTGCAGGTCTTGATAGCTTATGATACCATAAGATTAACCATTGCCCTGAGTAAGTGTGAAAAACTTCTAAAATTTGCAAATGAATAAGTGAGTTAGGGCCAAATAAACGAGGGTAATTGAAATGTCCATGTTTCGATACGAAAAATGCTACAACTTCTACAATCTTCTGAATTTTTCTGTAATTTGAATAACGTTTGGAAGCTGATTGTGTTCGCCTCTTGCTGCTAAAATTTCAGGAAAATCTTATTTAAAGGGGGGAATGTCACTGTCCCAAATGTCCCTGTCTCAATTTACTTTTTTGAGTTTGGGACTGGTTTTTGGGACAACTGGAACATGAAACTTTAAAATGAGTAGATAAACTCTTACCATAAGTTCACCTGAGTCCCCACCAGGGAGGGAGTTGAACATTGTACACACATAGACCAACAGTGATGTCACAAAAATGAAAAGAACATAATGTCTGCAATGAGAATCAGGAAATGGGTTATAGTTCTTCTTTTCATATGCATCATCTAATCTAGTTGTAATTATCTCTTGAGAAGAATTCTTCGAATATTTTGACTTTGTCTTTGCCATCTACAAGCCTTTTGAGGCTACCTAGTAAAAATAATAAAATAGATGAAAGAATTCATAAATAGTCAACTACCTATAGTTCATTACATTGATAGTATCAATGTTGTACTCTAGTAGCCTAGTCAAATTCAACATGCCATGTTTGAGTGGAGAGATCTAAGGGTCCTTTATCTGAAAATGAATTGACATCCTGATGGGTGCTTCAGGTCATGCCCATTTTTTCCACTGAAGCATGCAATGTGAGGGTGTAAACCCATAACTTGGCTCAGGAGAGTCATACAGATGTCACACTCTGTTTTGGACTCAAAAAAATCACAGTAGCAATGTTACATATGACTTTTCCATAAACATGAGTAAACAAAATACATAATACGTCCTAAAATGCTCATAAACCAAGTTATGGACAGAAACCATTTTTGCGCCTAAATGCAGGCCCCAATTTGGCTCTTTTTCATAACTCAAGCAAGGAATAGGTGAAAGGGTCACAGGAGTTGTGAATTTTGTCCAATGGATCCATTGGATCACTGGACACTGGACAGGTCCAATAGACATCCATTAAACATCCAATGGACATAAAATCTGAAATATCAGTGCTTCCATTACTTAATCCAAGGTCTTATCTATAAAGGTGTATGGGTATATTACAAACATATCAAAGTACTGCGAACCAATTTTATACTTCAAGGATCCAAACAGGAGGAGGAAGAAACTAAACTGTGAATCATCAGCGGTTACCCTATAGATGTAAGGTCCTCCCTTGTCAACTGCAATGAGAATGTCTTCATCAGCAGGTGGCAAGAGAGAATGGAGAAGTTTTAGCCCACTGTACCTCTCACAGCTTACAACTGCAAGGCTGGGCCACCTGGAACTCCCGAAATTCCGAGCATCACAGTTTAGAGAGGAAGGGGAGGAAGGACATAGAGTTCAAAAGAAGTGGAAGATTAGTGGGAGAGACAAATCTTGATACTAAAGTGACTAATGTTGGTTTAAAAGACAAATGATGGTTTTTGAAGTATACAACTGCTAAAATCTCCAGTGTTATAAGAGATAAACTAGTAAATAAAATATGGGACAAGATTAAGATAGAAAGAATAGGGTAGGTATCTCCCTACTTCAGTTCCCTATCCACACTCAGTACCATGCAAGCTGTAACAAAAGCTGCCCCAAGTAAGCTTTCTCCCTATAACAATTAAATTTCATTCTTTGGCATGTTATGAACATGCATCTCTGGCAAGTGATGTGTCCCCTGTGCAAGCTCTCCTGCACTAGCCAATGGAGAACGTGCACAGCACTACCAATTGAGCATGTTGATGCAGCAGTTGGAGCATGAGGAATTAACCGAACACTGGATCCAGTCTAGTTAGAGAAACCCCATGTCCTACCTGGTTTCACAAAACAGGGCCAACTGCAGTCATTACAATCATATATCTGCACTAGAGCTATGCTAATGCAGATACATACTCACCAAAGTACTAAATATGATTTCAGCTCCCATACCACTAAGGAAGCTTTACCCGGCAGTTGGGTGGCCTCAAAACCACCCTGGAGTTCACACCCTTGGCCTAGTGTATAGGGAAGTCTCTATGCTCTGCATGGCTGCCACTGGTCAGGATGATTAATCGGACCATGGCCATTTCTTACAAAGACTACTACCACTAAGGAACCATGTCAGCCAATGTTTCTGGAAGGGTATGGTTGAATATATATATGTCCTCCAATCCTGTGTGTTGGGGCACTATGAGGGCTTTAGTAAGCCTTCTGTCAACTATCTATCTATCTATCTATGCTGCGCATGGAAAGCTACACACATGAGTTTAGCACAACCCTGTAAAATCCTGCAAAGAAGAAGAAACTTGTCATGAATACAATGTTCAATAAATAGTACAAGCAGTACTTACTTTGAAAATGTTGAGCACTATCAACAACTCCTGCATATTTGGGCTAAAAAATTGGTTAACTTGAGTCTGCAGCGGAACTGTAGCAGGTCCATCCAGAACCCAGCAGTCCACTGCAGACTCCACTGATACCCACCATAACATTCTTAGGTGAACTTAAGTGGACTCCCAGCAGACGGAGTGGTGGATCCCCTTTGGGTCCGATCACAGTCCACCCTGGACTTGTCAGGCGTCGCCTGACCCCCTCAGGACGTCAGACAACCCTGGACTGGTGGACAGTCCCAAAAAAGTCCACCAAAAAAGTCCTCCATGGACTAAAAAAATCGCGGAGCAAGTAAACTCCATGTAGTTTGCAGATTGGGATGTTTGATATAAGTAGCATGATAAATGTATTTTAAACCAAGGTTTCTTGAAATTTTGATTGACAATTTTGCAACAAGATAAACTGCTCTTTAAGGGAGTCTTAAATGTTTCGATGTGACAAACATACATCATCTTCAGTTCTCAAATTTGATTGCATAAAGTAGTGTTGTAAAGTTTTAAAACTTTACAACACTACTTAGGGGCCATCCATAAAGGACGTCCGCAAAATTTTGGCCACAAACGTAGCTGCATTTCAGAAACCCCTCTCTCACCCCAGGACGTCCGCATTTTTCTTGAAAATCTTTCGGGTCATCATTTTTGGGCTTGAAATTTCACGATTTTCTAGTGAAACAACCGTCAAAGGGAAAAGATATCCATAAATTGCGGACGTCCGCATTTGGCCAAACACCCCCTCCCCTATGTCCGCAAACTTCCGCATTGGCCAGACTCCCCCTCCCCCCTCGTTGCAGACGTCCTTTATGGATGGCCCCTTTATACAACCAAATTTGAGAACTGAAGATGATGTATGTTTGTAACATCGAAACATTTTAAGACTCCCTTAAAGAGCAGTTTATCTTGTCGCAAAATTGTCAATCAAAATTTCAAAAAACCTTGGTTTAAAATAAATTAGTAAACTCCGCCACAGAGTCTTGCTCTAACCAGATCCCTAGTTTTACGCGCGCGCGCCGCGCCTTGCTCCAAACCACCCCTGGTTAGGGGAACAGTCCGCCGAAAAGTGGTCGGTCTCCCATATAAACAGGAGCCTTCATTATCTTCCCCTAACCAGGGGTGCGCGAAACCAGGGCGCTGGTTAGGGCAATTCATTATCTATGACAATGACGTCACCCAGAAAAATATTATTAAGCGCACCTAGCGCTTTAAGGACTAGGGTTAGGGTCAGGATTAGGGTCAGGATTTGTTAGGGTTAGGGTTAGGATTAAGGTTAGGGTTTTGGTTAGGGCTATGGTTCGGTTTAGGATTCCCCTAACCAGGGGTGTAGCGGCGCGCGCGCGTAAAACTAGGGATCTGGTTAGAGCAACCTAGCGCGCAACACTCTTCCTAAACACGTATATCCCTGTCTGCGTTGCGCGGCGCGCTTCCTCAGGGTAGCGCGGCCGCGGCGCGCGTACGCAAACCTATGCGGGCTTAGGTGCATGTAACGTTCGTCGGCCGATCGAACGGAACCGGTCGATCGATTCCTAAGCCCGCATAGGTGTGCGTACGCGCGCCGCGCTACCCTACGGGAAGCGCGCCGCGCAACGCAGACAGGGATTTCCTAAGCCCGCATAGGTGTGTGTACGCGCGCGGCTTGCTAAACACGTATATCCCTGTCTGCGTTGCGCGGCGCGCTTCCCGCGTAGGGAAGCGCCGCGCGCTTCCTAAGCCCGCATAGGTGTGTGTACGCGCGCGGCGCTTCCCTACGCGGGAAGCGCGCCGCGCAACGCAGACAGGGATATACGTGTTTAGCAAGACAGGGATATACGTGTTTAGCAAGTCGATCGATCAACTTCATTTGATCGACTGATGTGTTTTTAATAGAAAATCTTTAAGCTAGTAGGGAAACAACTAAATATTGCTCATTTAAACACGATTCAAGTCAACAGGGAGCATTAAAACACATCATTCGTTCAAATGGAGTTGATCGATCGACCAACTCCATTCGATCGACCGACGAACGTTACGGGCGCCTTAGGAAGCAACACTCGGAAATTTGGAGGGTCGTGTTCCCCGCGGAAAACGTTGTGTGCGCGGCGCGGCGGAGGGTAGTATAGGGTAACATCCTACAATTTTGATTGCAAAAGGATGTTTATTCAGACAACTGATTCTAATACTGACATTGGACAATTTCGTTTTGTTCACATTGATCCAGGCCAGGAAATGTCTTCATAATCTATTAATCTGCTACACCTATCTATTTGACTTGATTAAATGGTACACTTTTGTAAACTTAACCTTAATGAATTTCATTTAACTGTAAATTTGTAAACTACAGTTTCTACTGATATCTGCATGATCATCAACTGACCACAGTTTGATGAAAACAAACCATCTGAAATATCCTCCATTATTGAAGCTTTGTCCATTCTCCATCTTGAGATCTTGAACTTAAAGTAAAGAAAAACAGAAGTGTCAAATTTTTAAAAACTATGGCTCAGCATTTAACTGTAAAAGCATAATAGAATGGACTCTTAAAGAACTGATAATCATCTGCACAGTGCACATGCAGATAAAATGATTTCCATAGCTACAATGCCCCTTTTTTTCCCGTTTGCCTTCATTTCTCCGATAATTTCTTGGTAAGATCAAATTTAAAAAAATTATAACACTATTCAAGAATAAAGTGTCAATTTATATATTTGAATTAAAAAGAAATCTTTCTTCAAGACATCAATCTGCAAGACTTTTCTCCAACTCTGTACTTGAACACCAACATGATCCCAACATGGTAATGCAATGTTGAGAGCAGCAGGATCTAAGTGAGTCACACCAAGATGAGTGGTGTACAGGCATCTTCAGTCCAATACCTACCTCAGCTTTGGGGGTGTTTAAATTGTGAGAGCTTTTCATGAGGTAGGCCCCCCAGCAGTGCCAATTATTGAAGATAATCAATTATATTCATTCTGTAGGTTTTCTGTTTGATCATTCAGTAGGTTTTGTGATTGATCATTGATGCTGTGAAACAAACAATTTTGGCAAAATACTACCATAGGAACATGACGAAAATTAGTCTCCATTAGCCTCCATGGAGGCTGAGTGGAGCCTGAGTGGAAGCTTAGTGGAGGCTAATTTCAACAAGAATTGCTCCTGCAACATACTTGAATTAATGCATGCATGTAATGGCACATGGGCCAATTCGGTCAGATATACATGCCAAATCATTGCACAGGCTCCCCCAATTCGTAGAACTCTTTGGCCATTTTGTTTGCAAGCGCCATTTTTGTTACGCATCACATTTTCTTTTATGTCGATATCGAATGACAAACCATTGTACAATTGTTCCACTTTATGGTTCATGTTGCGTCACACCATCCCTTTACATGATTTCATGAAGTCAAGACATTGAAAAGATTGATGAATTGATAGATACTTCATTCTGTTCAAGATTGACAATTCTGATATGATTACCAAGACAAATTTTTCATCGGAAGCCATGGTCATCATTGATTGCACTGAAATTGCTCATTGTCAATTGTTTCTAAGCTACAAGGTCACTTGAAACCCAATAAGATACTGATGAGGAATTCCGTGAGAGTGTGATAGTTGATAGATATTTCACCCTACTTATCCATGGAACTGGGCAAGTCTTATCATTTAAATTAATAAACCAAGTTTTCAAAACTTAAAAAGGAATAAAAATTTTCAAGGTTAGGATCACTGGAGCATTGAACCCAAATAGCTGTAAGCTAGCTGCTGTGAGAACTGCACACAATGCCACTACACCAAACTGAGGCACTTCACTGGTGCAAATGATTTTATAAAGGAGCAGTTGGTTAATGCACCTTTTGCCTGTGATGGTACCTTGTTGACGAAATCTCCCTCAAATATAAGGACATCTCCCTCAAATTTATAGACATCTCCCTCAGATTTTGTGGACATATCTCCCTCAAATTTCCGGTCACTTTCCAGAAATTACATTAGTTGTATTGCAAATCTGGACATGCTATGCACATATCCTATTTCTCATTATGTTCCCAAACAAGATCTCTGCTAACCCTCTCATTTACCTTTTTGTAAAACAAAAACGCAATAGGAGAGGGAAAATTAGCCTCCATGGTGGCTAATGGAGGCATGAGACTAATTTTTGAAAAATAGTGGAGGCTAATTAGCCTCCACTAGCCTCCATTAGCCACCACTAGGCTCCACTCAGCCTCCGTCTCTCCATGGAAGCTAAAATATTGGTTTAGCCTTCACAGAATAATTAGCCTCCATGAGCCTCCACGGTAACTGAAATATAACATTTTTGTGGAGGCTAAAGCTTAAATATGGTGGCTAATGGAGGCTGAGTGGAGCCTTAATCAATTAGCCTCCAAAAACAAAATTTCTTGCTGAAAATGGTGATTTATGTGCACTAATGTGAAAAACAATATATAGCTTCAAACTTTCAGACAGCTCCAACTATCCTACACTCAGCCTCCACTAGGCCCCACTCAGCCTCCACTAGGCTCCATTAAGCCTCCACTAGGCTCCATTCAGCCTCCACTAGGCTCCGCTCAGCCTCCACTAGGCTCCACTCAGCCTCCACTAGGCTCCACTCAGCCTCCACTAGGCTCCACTAGCCTCCACTATGCTCCACTTGCTTCCACTAGACCCTACTTAGCCTCCACTATGAGCCTTGTGGAGGCTAGCATATTATCTGTGTTTTTTCGTGATTTTAGCTTCCATTTGGAGGCTATAGCCTCCACTAGCACTGTCAAAATAGCTTCCATAGAATCCAAAAATGACTTTTAAATTTCCGTGGAGGCTAATTCTTCAATGGAGGCTAGTGGAGGCTAAACCAAAATTTTAGCCCCCATGGACGCTGAGTGGAGCCTGAGTGGAGGCTAGTGGAGGCTAGTGGATGCTAATTAGCCTCCATAGTGGAGGCTATTTTTCAAAAATCAGCGTCATTCCTCCAATAGCCTCCATGGAGGCTAATTTCTGAAATTAGCCACCACATAGCCTCCACTCAGGCTCCATGGAGGCTAATGGAGCCTAAGTTTGGTCATGTTCCTGTGGTACCATTTTGCCACAATTTTCAATAAAGGAATCTAATCCACACTATTCAGTAGGTGGTATGAATGAAATATCTTATTTCCATTAATGATTCAATTAGATGTTATGAAGGTGGCAATTATCTTTGCATTGATTGTATCTTCAACAGAATCTGCAACTGCAAGCATTAAAGCATCTATAAAGGACAAATTTGACAAAAACAATAATGCATTCTGGACTGCAGAAGAAACTCAGCATCTCTCGGATGACACAATGGATATATTTTCCTGTTTTGTGAAAGAAAAGGGGGAATGTGAATATTATCAAGATGGTAGCTATGAGACAAAAATAACTGGATGTGAAGTTATTGACTCAGTATTTTCATTCAAGAATCCATCCACCACTGTTGTTATAACAGATGGTACAATAACTCATATCGATGCTTCTTCCCTACCTGCACCAGTAACTACAACTAGAAAGCTTCACATAGTTAAGTCTCCTAATCTTATCTATATAGGCCATGATATCTTTGAAAAGTTTCCCAATCTTGAAGAATTAATCATATTTGAAACAGGTATCACATCCATTCCACATTTTGCTTCTGAACTCTCTCTGCTCACCAAGATGGCTATCATGATGAATGGTAATTTGGAACGAGTCAATGATTATGATTTCATGAACACCCCAAACTTAGAAAGAATGAACCTGGCTTGTAATTCAATTTCTTATGTGGCAGACCATGCGTTTAAAGGTCTTAATAGTTTAGAAAGAATAACTATTGGCAACAATGGCCTGACTGTGATGCCTCCAGCTTTACATTCTTTGTCTCAAACGATTAATTACATTGGATTAGAATGCAACAAAATCCATTTGCTACCATATTTGCCTTTGAGAGAAATGAATGAGTTGCTTCACTTGAATTTAACATCAAATTCAATCACGAAAATTGAAAGTGATTGGGTACATGGGTGTCCTAACTTAAAGTTCCTTGAATTAAGTTATAATAATATCATAGAACTTGAAACAAACTCAATAAGCAGCTTGAATCAGCTTGTATATGTTCAAGTATCTGATAATAATGACCTTGTTTCAATAAATGGCGATGCTTTTAAAGACCTCACTTCACTAAAAGTGTTAGATTTATATGGAAACTCAAAGCTTGGTTCAATTGATTTTAGAACTTTTTTCAATGTCCAGAATTTGAAGTATCTTGACTTATCGAGAAATAATATTAGGAAATTTCCTCATGATGTTTTTGTCTATGCAAACTTCAATAAACTAGAGAAACTTTTTCTCCGTCAAAATAAGATGTCAACTCTCACTGACCTCAGCCCAAAATCATTTAATGAAATCACAAAGATTTTGCAACTAACATTGAGGAATATAAATCCATTATCTGTCAGCTTTAATAGCATGGAAAAGCTGAATTTCTTAGATCTGGGAAATAACAATCTTAAGGAGATTCCTAATAATGTTTTAGACTGTCTGAAAGGCGAAGATTCCATTCTTGATCTTTCATTTAACCTTATAAGCACTATAGAAGATGATGCATTTATTGGCATGACACTAAGTGAATTGTATCTTAATAACAATCGTTTGAAGGAAGTTCCTAAGGCATTATTCAAGGTGGAAAATTTGGAAAAGTTGTGGCTTAATAGAAACTTGCTGACTTTTCTTGAAGAAGGGACCATGAGTAACCTTGGTCAAACAAAAGAAATTTACCTTCAGGATAATCAAGTTCTCTCCATTGAAGATGGTGCATTGCCAGAGAACATTGAATTCATAGACATTTCAAATAATGCATTTGATTTCATAGATGAAAATCAGTTCAATAATAAGCCTAATTTAGTGAGATTAAAATTTGATAACAACAGGATAAGTTATTTGCCAGTCAATGTATTCCAAAATAATGAGCAACTCTCATATATCATTTTGAATCATAACAAAATAGCTTGGATCAATAATGGAGTGTTTACCACTTGTAGTGATACATTGAACTTGATTAATATGGAGCAAAACTCCCTTGCTCATATTGATCATGGCAGCTTGGCAAGTAAAAGTATTGTTGAAATGCTCATGAAAGAAAATGATATTCATGACTGGCCAGCAGATGGTTCTTTTTCTGATCAGACCCAACCATTCTATGTCGATTTTAAAGAAAACAAATTTGAAGTGATAAGATCAGAAATGTTTTCTAATCATGAAAATTTTCGAAAAGCTGATTTTGAAGCAAACCATATTTCAGATGTCAGAGGGAATGCTTTTAAAGATCTCAATGTTGACTATCAAGGAGGTTATAATGATGTTTATGGCATTATACTTATTGATAATCCAATTTCAAACTTAGAACCATTCAGTTTCAATAATATCATCTCATCAAATGTGGGAAAAGGAATGAATAACCATGCTGGACTGCACCTTCAGAATATAGCAACATTAAATACCTTAAGATCCAACACATTTACAAATATTGAGCTTGACTATATATTGCTTAATGATGGACAGGTAAAGATGATACAAACTCATGCTTTTTATCAGATTTCTTTGAACTTTGCCCTGCAAATGAACAATGGACCATTGAAGTATATTGCTAAAAATGCTATAAATGCCAAATATATTCGTTACATACAATTAAATGAAAATGAAATAGTGAAATTGCCATTTGGTGCTCTGGCAGAAATAGAGAGCTGCCAGAATTTCAACATATATAACAATAAAATAAGTTTCATTGATAGTGATTCGCTGCCAGACTGTAGTGACAAGTATAACTTTCAAAACAATCTGATAACACATATTGTTGTTGATGCTTTCCGTCTGGCTGAATCAATCAAAAGACTTCAGTTGCATAACAACAAAATCATTAAGATCGAAAATGGAGCTTTTAATACTGTTACAGCAATGCTCAAGGAGCTTGAGCTGCCTGGAAATCCACTACCAGAACTTCCTAATAATCTTTTGGACTCAGCTTCTATGAACAAAGTCAATCTTAACAGCATAACCATGATAAGAACAGTAGGTTCACAGACTTTAACCAACTCAAAACTAGGTGTTCCTCAGGTAAGAGATGGACAACAAGCATATGTTCATGCATCTATCTATCAAAGAATTGAGAGGAACAAAAAGAATATTCCATTGTATAATGCTGTCAGTTGTACATGTAACCTTCTCCAATCAATTGAATATATAACTGATAGGAGTGGTACAATCAGTGTGAAAGGACCAGCAAAATGCTCATTTATAAATGTCAAAAATGGAAACAATGAAAATCATGCAGTAAAAATTGGGTCAGTGTCTTCCTTATCAGAAAAGCTACCTTGTGAGCCATATACCGTTAAAACTGTGAGAGAGTCCATCTCCTTTGAGGATCAGATGCCCGTTGATACTAAAAGGTGGAACCACCCGAAACCACCCGAAACCATCCGAAACCACCCAACCCACCCGAAACCACCCCGAAACCACCCAACATAACCCGAAACCACCCGAAACCACCCGAAACCATCCGAAACCACCCGAAACCATCGAAACCACCAACCACCAAACAACCCAACCCACCCAACCCAGCCAACGGTGGGTTGGGTGGTTTCGTGGTTTTCAAATGGTTTCGGGTCACTACATTTAAGTAAAATTTTGGGTTGTTTCGGCTGGTTTCGGGCTGGTTTCGGGATGGTTTCAAAATTTAGCATAAATTGGGGTTCTTAAAACACCGAAACCACCCGAAACCACCCAAAACCACCCGAAACCACCCGAAACCACCCAAAACCACCCGAAACCACTCGAAACCACCCAAAATTCATATTTTGGGTTGGTTCGGTGGTTGGGTCAAGCTCGGTAGTTCCAAAACAAAGGTAAAATTTTGGCTCGTTTCAAAATTTTTGCATAAATTGGGGAATTCTAACCACCAAAATGACCCAAAACAACCCAACCCACCTGAAACTATCCAAAATCCATATTCTGGGTGGGTTTGGGTGGTTTCGGGTAGTTCAAATTTAAAATTTTGGTTCGTTTTGGCGCTAGTTTCGAAATTTTTGGTAAATTGGGTATTCAAACCACCTGAAACCAGCCGATTCCACAAAATATGAATTATGCACTTTGTGCTGTTTCGTATGGTTTCGAAACAGCCCGAAACAACCCAAAACAACCCACAACAATCCGAAACCACCCAAACGATGAATTTTGGGTTATGGTGGACTGACGGTTTCTAAACTGGCAATTGTGATCATATCAATCATTCTCCTCCGATATGTACATTTTGATACTCTGTCGATTTTACGTTAACTTAGTGTGTAGGTACCATTACTCCAATCTCCATTATATGATGTATAGCTCTGTTACCAAAAACAAAATGAGGAAATTTGGTAACTTTCCGAAATTTAATGATCACATGCAATGATGAATCATGAACTGATCATGTGCCACGTGCAATGTGCATGGATTACGTTTACGAGCACAATTGCATGGAAGTAGTGGCATAAAGCTCTGCAAATTCTCAAATATTACGTAGTCATAGACCAGAGATTGTAGACATCTGAATCCGAAATTTATATCAACAGCCGTGCTGTAATTCAGCTTGCTGTAGGTACGATATAAGTTATTGGATCATGCTGAAAATCAAAGAGAGGCTTGCAAAAGAGATGAAATATCACCCACAAACTCGTCCACTCGTTAGGTATAGTTTTTTATTTTGTTACAATTACATGCGCTGTTTCTTAATTAGTTAATTGCCAAAACCTCGACATACAATTCAAGGGCTGCCTGTAATAACTTATCATTGCACAATACACAAGTAACATTTGATACACGTCTGTAAGTGTACATTGTGGGGATTTCTATAGTCCCACCGCCCACGTGATTATATATCAAGTAACATTAACAACAAAATATAATGTTGGAATGTAGTATTTGAACATTTTCATAAAGGTGAATAAGATGAATAAGATGAACGTACGGTCGAATTACATGCAAAGGTGAATATAAGTGCACGGGCCGTCTGAGCAATGAAAAATACTGTAATGCAACGAAATGAAAAGTTCTTACGCAACCAATGACACATTCGCGATATATCCCTAACTGCCGCTGAACTTGCCGGGCATGTTATGCGTCACGCGAAAAAATAGGCTGGGAATTGTTTGTTACTGACAGTGTCCATATTGTTCGTGTGGACTTACCATTCGTGCGCGATGTTACCCTCGGCAAAATCTTCCATCATTTCAAACAAAAGTCAGATGTTTCGTTGTGAATTATATTTTGAATGTTTTAATGAATCAGAATTTGCACACTGGGCTCAAGTAAGTGATGCAATCATCATAAGTGATAGTGTTGTTTTAAGAACATTTTGGGTCAAAAAGTGTTACCACGCATGATTTTCAAAAGTTCAAAGCACCTTTGCTCCTTTACTCTTTTACAGTAAAACTTCTCAAACGTTGAATGGTTGTTTGGTTTGCCATAGACTACAGCCCCAGTGTGGACGATTTTCTTTACAAGAACTACCTATTTCTCTGTAGATTAAAACCACCATATATGCAATTACCCGGCCACTGAGGATCTTTCGTGAGCCATTTCACCCTTTCAACTTATTTTACAATCTGATGCCTCTGACCTATGATTTATGAAGATACATATCAATAACGAGCTAGGCCGTCGGGCTCGTTCTTCGTAGCTCAAGCTGCCACAGGTCATCAATAAGTCAATACACGTCTTGTTCCTGATTAACGATTTTAAGTCGATAATATAAGTGATAATATAATAATGCTGTTATTTCTCCGAACCTCGCTCTTGCATTGAATAGTCGTTGTATTTTGCCACAAAAACTTTCTGTTGGTTTTAAAATTCTTTGAAGATTTATACTCAAACTTTCAACATTTCCTTTCTAGAAGGGTAAATCTCTCAAATAAGCTCCCGAGAATGACAGGTATTGGATAATGGATATATCACAGTCAATTCATTGGCCCAGACTATTATTCAGTGTCACATGAATATAAAATATGCCGCAAAATTCGCTCTCCAGGTATTATACATATTATTGATACACGTATGGATTGGGTCACGCTGAATTTGAGCAGAGCCGTGGACACTGGACATATCCATGAGGAATCTCAATTCTTACTTGCACACACGAAGTGAAATAGCCCATGTCAGTGTCAACTGTGCAAATATGCTGAGGATGGAAGTCACGCTACTGATACTGTACTACAGTTATACCATCCGAATTGGAAACTTTTGCCATGGGCTTTCCTTGAATTCACAGTGTATCGGGTTGATTCACGTGGGTTGGGTGGTTTCGGGTGGGTTGGGTGGTTTCGGGGCTATATTGGGTGGTTTCGGGTGGGTTGGGTGGTTCCACCTTTTAGTATCAACGAAAATGTTGTAACAGAGGTGCTACACTTTTAGACGATAATCAGATTTTCCAACCTTATCCAGACCAATTAAAAAGTTTATTGACAGGCAATAGTATCAACAGTCAAAACTGGGTGGTTTCGGGTGGGTTGGGTGGTTCTAGGAAGGTTGGGTGGTTCCGGGAAGGTTGAGTGGTTTCAGGTGGGTTCGGTGGTTTCGTGATTCGGTGGTTTGGGTGGTTTCGGGTGTTTGGGTGGTTTCGGGTGGGTTGGGTGGGTTGGGTGGTTTCCGGGTGGGTTAGATGGTTTCGGTGGGTTGGGTGGTTTCGGGTGGGTTGGGTGGTTTCGGTGGGTTGGGTGGTTTCTGGTGGGTTGGGTGGTTTCGTTTGGGTTGGGTGGTTTCGGGTGGTTTCGGGTGGTTTTGGGTCGTTCCACATTTTACTTAAATATCAGCTGGTTTCGGGCTGGTTTCGGGCTGGTTTCGTATTTTTTGACAAAATGTTATAGTAAAAACAATGTTTTTGGGTGGTTTCGGGTGGGTTGGGTGGTTTCGGGTGGTTTCGGGTGGGTTGGGTGGTTTCAGGTGGGTTGGGTGGTTTCGGGTGGTTTCAGGTGGTTTCGGGTGGTTTCGGGTGGTTTCGGGTGGTTTCGGGGCTATGTTGGGTGGTTTCGGGGGTGGTTTCGGGTGGGTTGGGTGGTTTCGGGTGGTTTCGGGTGGTTTCGGGTGGTTCCACCTTTTAGTATCAACGATCAGATGCCAACATCAGAAACTGTGACAGTATTCTGGCAATTTCCTCAGCCAAGTGCAGTTTGGGATGACAACAGTAAGAAGTACTGCTGTTCAGATTCAGGTGGCGGTTGTATTAACCAAGTTAATGTAATTATGCACTGTCAGAGACAAGCAGTTGGATCAAATGATAAGATGGATGTTATCACTACTGATCCTTTCTCAGTATCACTATCCACATCAGATGCATGTAATAAGGAATTTAGCCATTCTGAAAATATTGATTTCTCAACTCCAGATTTCATATTTTGCACTGTACAGTTAGAAATCCCTGGTAATGATGGCCTTTACTCATCTTTTGGTCCTTGGCGTGTTGGATACCAAGAAGAACTGAAAGCATTTGAGGGGATATCATGTAATGATGAATCTAAGTCATTTCATGCAACTTACTTTGACTTAACAAATGATTTTGCCGACTTTCAAAATATAGGTTATGATGTTATTTTCAAAGACCCAAAACTATACAATTCACCTAATCTTGGACCATATCTCTACAAGACAGACAAACTGAGTGGTCAAGATACATTAACTCAGTGGTTCACTCCAAATACAAATGTTATCAACATAAATCAAGAGAAGTTTTGTTTGTTGGAAAGTGCAGCTTGTGGAACTGGATCATCATGCATGTTTGCTAGAGAATGGTGGCCAGTAGATTCTCTTGTAGATACCCCCTCTGATACAACAGGAAACTTCCTGAGGCATAACATGTACTTCACAGCAAGGTTACAGATGCCTATTTCATTTTCTGGTGGGGAGACCTTTACTGTCGGTGGCCCTGATGATGTTTGGGTATTCCTAGATGGGCTGTTGATTCTTGAAGTGTTAGCCTTGGAAGATGACAGTGCAGATCTCCCTTGTGGCGAGGTAACCTTCAGTGGGGGTGGTATGGTCACCAAACATGGTACTCTGAATTTAGGTCAGTTGACTGATTATACCACAAGATGCACAGGGCTTACCTCTACCCCTAACAAAATAGATCCCTCAAAGTTTACTATTTCTAAGGAAATGCAATTAGATATCTTCACAACTCAAAGGCGTTCTTTGAAGTCCAGGATATTCCTTCGTTTGAACAATGTTCAACAGGCAGATTGGTCTAACTTTATTGAATTTTCAATGTCTGAAGAAAAACTGAGGAATGGCAAGATTGGGGAACTTAACCTGAATACAATCCTGGGTGCTAAAACCTACCAGTTCCAAATAATTGAAACAAATGAAAACTTTGAAGTGCAAGAGGAGGGTTTTGTTTTTGTGAATGATCCTGCTCCCCCTGCAGCCAATACAGATCCTGGAAATGACATACCAGCTCATTACAACTGTGTGGATCAGCCTGTCGTTGTGGCTCCAGTATCACCTTCAGCTGCAATCGCTGTTGATACTTCTTCAGCTTTAATTGTTCTGAAAAATGCCATTGACTATGACACCATTGAGCCAAAATTCAAATACTTGTTTTTGAAGATTGGCTATGAATATGATTCAGAAAATGAACGTAGTGTTTACAGTGAAATCAGGATAAAGATAAATATATTGGATGCTAATGACAACTGCCCACAATTTGCTGATGCAGCTGAAACAGTTGTTGATAGATCTCAAAAGTGTCTTGATTTGACTGGGAACCAATTGGTTGTTTCTGATGCTGATGATGGAAATAACAAGCTTATAGAATATTTCATAGGTTAGTTATTCTTGTGGAATCAGTGAGTGTTCAAATTCCCTTTCATGTTTTATAATCCATCTCCGGAATCATTTTGTTTCATTCCTTAATCATTAGGTAGGTATTATAAGCTTATTATGATGAAGTTTTAATAATTACGTTAAGTGTCGTTCAACATACCCATAACATAATGCATCTCTTCAGGACAACACACAGTTCTAAACCTGAGTGATGAAGATTACCTCACCTACAAGACTGTGAAGGACTACTTTACCTATGAAGAGTTTATGGTGGAATACCTGGTTGATGTCTATGCTGTTGACAAGGGATCACCTGTTCACTTAGGAAGTGTCAATCAGTACAAGGTCAAAATAAGTGCATCGTGCATACAGGAAATGGTCTTCGTGATTGGACTTGATTCTGGAATATTCAACGTGAGCTATCTGCCCAACAGGCCCGCAGCCAGGATTTTTTCTGGGTAGGGCCCTTCACTGTGACCTAGCTACGGCAGGGGTTTTTGGGCCCAGCCCCGAAAAAATCTATGAAAAATTTTGTGTTCCATACTGTTTTTGGGGCTGAAATATAACAAGTTTATCATTCACGATGTCTTACACGAGTATTACGATAATCGTTGAAATTAGAACAAAGTTTTGGGCGGTTCCAATTTTTCCGAGGGGGCCACAGCCCCCCACGGCCTCCCCCTGGCTACGGGCCTGCTACCAAACACTTGCTATATCAAAATGTCATAACAATACCCACTCTATTGTTTGTGCTTCCTTAAGTATTATTTTTCAACTTTGGTATCAAAATGTAATATTCTCGATTTGCTTTGAAGTTTTAAATTGAAGAATTGAAGAGATTTCAAATTAAGAAGCTGGCATATTTTATGAGTCTATTGGTGCAGGTCAAAGCCCCTGGTTGGATGATATCCACCTCCACTTTATCATACTGTGACACCTGCTCACTTGGCTACAGATGTACTGGCTTTGGGGATAGGACCCAGTGTAGCACTTGCACGTATGTCAATTATCCAAATATATCATACTGGTTGATTAGATTATTACACCACCAAAACCGTTGGATGTTGGTCAAGTAAGTAAGTAACCTCCATGGGATTGGATGTGGTTAGTCCATTTTGTCTCATTTAAAGTTCCCATTGTCGCATCCAACACTGTTGGGGTACCTACTTAACCAACTCACCAACGGTTTTGGTGGTGATATCTTGACAGATGCGGGCAGTTGGAACCCCTTTAACCTGCCCAAAAACAGTTCAATCCCACGTAATTTAACTTTTTGCAGTTCAAGCAAATTCCAAGCTGCTCAATTTTTAGAGGCTATCCAAGGTAACAATTTTCGGCCAAATGTTAATTATAGCTAAATCTCGAGGTCTAAAGGAACGTAACAAAGTAAAACATGATCTGATGAAAATCACAGGCGAAATAGATGGTCAAAGAAGCACAAAGTAACTAAATACTAGGTTCTATCACAAAATACTAAAATCAAAGTTTATATTGATGAAACCGAGTCCTTTAAACCTAAAATTTTAGTTTTACAATAAATCATTTTTGACATTATTTTTCCTGCAGAGGGTAACTGACCTGGCCATGGCAGGAAAATTGTGACATAAAATCTCTCCTTATAGCCCAGAAACTTCTCCGTGCATAACAAAACGGGGGGGAAAGGTTACCGCCCTGGCCTGGGCAAGAAAGAATCAATTCATGATTAATTTCAGGAGGAGTTTTGCAAATCCAGATATTGACGCCTCAACATTTTCTGTACTTTCAAGAGATGAGGAAGGCTGTTCTAATCCAAGCAAGTGGGAAATCTCCTTTGGGGCACAGGTATTTTAGCAGTGAATCAAAGAATTAAATGGGTTCAAACCGTTTGTGACTAAATTTCTGAATATGTTATAAACATATAACTTAACTAGAATAGGCCGTCTAGTATCTAGCTCACAGGCAATCTGGTCACAGAAACTCAGACCTCCTGACTCCTGTCTATCCAATGGATGGTAATTTTTAAAGCATTAAAAATCTCATCAATACATAGCTCAATCGGTACGTTGTTTGTAACTTTTGAACACACACTGTGTCATTAGTTGAAGCTGCAAGTCCTTAACCCAAACCCGAACACCTCCCTTACCCTCTATATACTGAATGCATTTGGTCTTATTTTACAAAATCAAATTAACTCATTATGCAACTTCTAAAGAGGTTTACGCAGCGCTCCTCTGTGTAACATAATCAAATCAAATTAACATAATAGTTAATTTTGAAAAGGTGGAACCACTACACAGATAATAAAAAAATTTTGGCATTGTTCTCAAAACGTACCCACTATAGGAGAACAGAGGTGTTAAAAATGAACACTGGGGTGACAGACCGCAGATTTCACACTGATACAGTAGCTGCACTTTATTACAATAGCTCAAATACAGTACTAGACATTTCTAATGTATGTGATAAGATGGCAGTTTGTATTAGTAAGCTTGAATTAAACATAATTACTTTGAATTTACATTTTATTCTCATTGCTATTTAGTTGTGGGGTTTCGGTTTTGTAACTCGCAAAACTTGAAACCTTCCATTAAAAACTGATGTCTCACTTGGCCTGGTCTTAATCGTAAGTCCCAAATTTGCTTCGCGCCTACATAATATCGCGGTTTGCAATTTTGCTAGTTACAAAACCTCTCAACCCTTTATATTAAACTTTCACGCCCTTCACATTTTGTGTAACATAATCAAATCATATTAACATAATGATTGAATATTCTTTCTCCATAGTCCAAAATCAAATCAAATCAACAATAAACAGATATTCACACAAGGTCACAGCCTCATGCCACACAAACAAATCAAATCAACAATAAACAGATATTAATTGATCAATAGTTCTCTAATACTTCAGAAAAGGTGGTGTAATATCCCTCAGTGTATTTCATATTTTATGATGTGAAATAATTTGATGGCAGTTTGTAATCTAGTAAGGATACAATTGAGTGCCTATTGAATGTGACATTTTATTCTCATTTGCTGTTTAGCAGAGGCCTTGTTCATCGTAACCTGATGTCTCAGAAGAACAGGTCCTAAATTTCCATCTTCTTCTACACATTCTTCCCTTCCTGCAAACCCCACACCACTCCTGAAACTAAAGGAAAATGTATAATTTGTTGTGCTACTTTATTTGTGATTTTAAATGGCCAAAACTGTATTCAACCAGGAAGCCCACCTCAAAGCCTTGCAGCATATACAGTTAGCAGCCAATCGTGAGTGGTTGACGAGCCGACCCAGAGTTCCATCCTCCTTTGTGGCGTCGATGCAGAGGCCTTGTTCATCGTGGGAGAAAAAGAACAGGTAGCCTCCATCTTCTTCTGCACATGGGCTCTGTGGTGACATGATTACACTTTCCTCACATCGCAGACCAAGGAGTGGAGCAGCCAACAACATTCCTGAATCCCACCTCATCCTCACCTACCATCCCATCATGATATCCACCCTCAACAGAGATGACCTGAAAGACACCCTTCTAACGAGACTTCGGGAGAAGGGCTACACATCATTCAGTGATCAGACAACCAAAACCCTGGTCAGGCACACAAGACTAGTCCCCCTAAAGACCTGAAAGTGTAGGGTTGAAGGACTCATGCTGACAAACTATGGCATGAAGCAACCCGTACATGAGTCCACTCTCCATACCGACAACTACACCCCCATCACCCACACTCCTCCTCCTGGCTACCCTCCTAACACATTCGACATTTCCTTCTCATTCTTCCTCCCCACCCTCCTCACCGTCAGAATGAGAGATGCCCCTGGTCTCGTCAGATATTCCCTGTACTCACCTCTGGACCAGAGGCCGCCTCCCCGTAGATACAACATTGGTGGCACCTTTGTGAGGACCTTCGACTGCCCCAGTGACGCTACAGAGCCAGCTGTCCTGCAGCACTTACAGCATCCTGCACCACTATGTCCTCCAGGCTACGGGCAAGGACATGCTGACAGCTCCAGGGAACGTCAGAACAGACTGGAGACCTACCAGCAGCTGTACAGGGACTTCCTGGAGGTGGACTACGGACGACTGGGTGGGCTCAGGCATGAGAGCCGTGTGAGAGCTGTCACACCCTCTCTAGCTGTGCAGGCAGTCCAACGGAAGTGGCCCTGGGAGATTGCCAACTACAATCCTGAGGTCTTCCGGATGTCGGTGCAGGACTACCTGATAGCTCTTCCCCAGGTGCTAGACAGGGCTGTTGACGAGCTCTATGACCTGGGGTTCTCCCTCTCCCACAGAGCTCCACCTCCTGGACAGACTGCTACAATCACGATCCCTCAAAAGAACGTGTTTGGGGATTTGAGGAGACTGGTTGGGGAGACTGTTCGGCCTGGGCAGTGTGTGACGGACCCGATTGATGAGGATGCCTGGTGGAGGAGGAGATTCAGAGAAGACGACCCAATCTACGTCCCTCTTCCGCCAGTTATCCTGAGTTGGACAACAGACGAGCAACAGTGGAGAACTCCACATCAGATCAGGAGTTCTTGAGGATCCTCAAGGCTGCTATCACTAACTCGTACAGTCGGAGGAGGGTGAACTGGGAACGTTCAGATGCTCGTTACAGGGATTGACAAAGGAACAGATTGTCAACCGTGGGAAGTGGCTGAAGAAGCAGGGACCTTTGATTGGTCACGTTAATTGTTGCATATATTTGATTGTGTGAATATTTTATGTTAATTTGATTTGATTATGTTACATGAGGCTGCGACCTTGTGTGAATCCATTCTCTTTTGAATTTTCTCAGCAAAGAACTTACTTTTCAGTTTGTAAACAAAGTAAACAGAGTAAACAAAGTAAACAAAGTAAACAAAGTAAACAAAGTAAACAAAGTAAAAAAAGTAAACAAAGTAAACAAAGTAAACAAAGTAAACAAAGTAAACAAAGTAAACAAAGTAAACAAAGTAAACAAAGTAAACAAAGTAAACAAAGTAAACAAAGTAAACAAAGTAAACAAAGTAAAAGTAAACAAAGTAAACAAAGTAAACAAAGTAAACAAAGTAAACAAAGTAAAAAACAAAGTAAACAAAGTAAACAAAGTAAACAAAGTAAACAAAGTAAACAAAGTAAACAAAGTAAACAAAGTAAACAAAGTAAACAAAGTAAACAAAGTAAACAAAGTAAACAAAGTAAACAAAGTAAACAAAGTAAACAAAGTAAACAAAGTAAACAAAGTAAACAAAGTAAACAAAGTAAACAAAGTAAACAAAGTAAACAAAGTAAACAAAGTATACAAAGTATACAAAGAATACAAAGTAGATTCTACGCAAAAAATACATAGCTGGTGCAATTTTCGTGAACATTGAATAAAAGCAAGCTGAGCTATTCAAAACTCCCTTTTGGGCTCACGGTGTATAACCCTAACCCTAACCCTAACCCTAACCCTAAAATTAGTGTCACAGACATTTGCTTTTAACTCAAAACGCTATTGATGAATCTCTCTGAAATTTTGAACAGATGTTTCACACACTAATAAAACCTCAAAAACAAGATTTCAGAGAGATAGAGCCTTTACTTTTTGAGATATGTCCAAATTTCTGTAACACTTATGCATATAACTTTAACCCCTTAAAGCATAAGTGTTACAGACATTAGGTGATAACTGAAAGAGCATGGGATGAATCTTTCTGAAATTTTGAACAGATCTTTCAATAACCAATAGAACCTCACAAACAAAATTTCAGAGAGATTCAACCGTTGCTTCTTGAGATATGTTCAAATGTCTGTAATGCTTATACATATGCTTGTCATATGCATTTCAGAAATTATTTTCTTACTCATACCTAGAAAACGAATAGTCAGATCATGATGAAACCTTCATCCGTACCCACTAATATGGCCATTCCAGTTCTTTAGAGCACATATAAAGCTGTGTTTGGAGATAAAATACGTTTCGAGTCACTCGGCTCTCGGCTCGCGTAATCTGACGGTTTTGTGTCTATAACTTAAAAAATAAAAGAGATATCAAAAAATAACACCGTAGCGTATACTTTTCGCATCGAGATCTACAAGTATACAAAATTTCAGACCTCTAGCTCGAAAAAAAATTTGCACGTGCAAACGTGCGCAGGCGCGCCGAATATGCACGTTGACATTTCAAACTCTCAAAAGATGAAATTCCATCTTATATCTAAGTCCTAGTTTTGGAGGCATGCAAAAAGACCATTCAGAAGCCGAGATAAGTCCAAGAGGGTCTAGCACCTATATGAGAAAATCTCCAAAAATTTGCACGTGCAATATCGCGCCACCTGATTGTCCAATCATCTTGAAACCTTCACCAAAAGATTCTACGCAAAAAAATACATAGCTGGTGCAATTTTCGTGAACATTGAATGAAAGCAAGCTGAGCTATTCAAAAATCCCTTTTGGGCCCACGCTCTATAACCCTAACCCTAACCCTAACCCTAACCCTAACCCTAACCCTAACCCTAACCCTAACCCTAACCCTAACCCTAACCCTAACCCTAACCCTAACCCTAACCCTAACCCTACCCAAACCCTAACCCTAACCGTAACCCTAACTATAACCCTAACCCTAACCCTAACCCTAACCCTAACCCTAACCCTAACCCTAACCCTAACCCTAACCTAGACCTAGACCTTGACCTTTAACTTGACCTTGACCTTGACCTTGACCTTAACCTTAACCTTAACCTTAACCTTAAGCCTGCGAGAGAACCTGATGATTTAAGATCACTTCATTAATTAACTAATTAAGATTGTTATTCACACCCTGGCCAGGGTGGTAAGGGTAACCCCATGCAGGAAAGAAATGGTAAGCTGGGACCCATCTAAAAATAAAATAAACCAAAAAACAAGGCCTGCCCTATTTTACGATTATTGGGTTGGGTTGTTTCCGGTTAGAAACCCCCCAATCTTCTCAGTCTGAATGTGGACCTTGCAAGCCTGGTTGGCAGTGCAAGGAGGGAGTGGGGACTCCTGTAGAGCAGCTTGAAAGAGAGGCAGGGGAAACTGTGGGAACTCACTTCATCAACCTTTGTACTGACGATCAGCCATCTTGTGAACAAGTCAAGACAGAGTGAGTTTTAGAGATCAGGAAACTTTAAATAAAAATAAGCTGAATTGCTGAGGGCCAATGACCATGTGGTATTTCATCCATGGATATATGCTTATATGGAAATAGGTTTGTCATGACGTAGATATTAGGTATTTGGTAAACTTGGGCTATCTATTGAGCTCATATTGTATCGTTTTCTGAATTAGGATTACAGACCAATGTAATTGTAATGAACCATTACCATTGAAATCACCTTCAGATGTGCTGCTGGGTATTCCTGTAGAGCAGGTATCACTGAGGCTTGTCCAGTGGGGCAGTACAGCACCCCTGGCTCCAGTCTGTGTTCCTTTTGTGACCCTGGAAAGTTTGCAGCTTCCACAGCCACTCAATGTCACAAATTAGTGTATTTCAAACTAATTCTCAAATTCAAGATGTTTTTTTTTCGATGAATAATCTTTAAGAGGTAATATTTAGAAATAGGTGTCAAATGCACTAGGTATATCTATTTCTTTAAGGGTTTGAACCCTCCATATAACTTAGACCCTTGTATCTGCAACCTATTTCAAGTTCAGCTGAGTGTGAATGCTGTGAAGGGGGAATGGAGTCCACCCACGGGAAGGAAAGCTGTGGGTACTGTCATGAGAACGAGGTATTATAGGGGGTCACCGTCCTAATATGCCCTGTCATGAGAATGAGGTATTATAGGGGGTCACCGTCCTAATTGTCCCTGTCATGAGAACGAGGTATTATAGGGGGTCACCGTCCTAATTGTCCCTGTCATGAGAACGAGGTATAATAGGGGGTCACTGTCCTAGTTGTCCCTGTCATGAGAACGAGGTATTATAGGGGGTCACTGTCCTAATTGTCCCTGTCATGAGAACGAGGTATTATAGGGGTCACTGTCCTAGTTGTCCCTGTCATGAGAACGAGGTATAATAGGGGGTCACTGTCCTAGTTGTCCCTGTCATGAGAACGAGGTATTATAGGGGGTCCCTGTCCTAATTGTCCCTGTCATGAGAACGAGGTATTACAGGGGGTCACTGTCCTAATTGTCCCTGTCATGAGAACGAGGTATTACAGGGGGTCACTGTCCTAATTGTCCCTGTCATGAGAACGAGGTATTATAGGGGGTCACCGTCCTAATTGTCCCTGTCATGAGAACGAGGTATTACAGGGGGTCACTGTCCTAATTGTCCCTGTCATGAGAACGAGGTATTATAGGGGGTCACCGTCCTAATTGTCCCTGTCATGAGAACGAGGTATTATAGGGGGTCACTGTCCTAATTGTCCCTGTCATGAGAACGAGGTATTATAGGGGGTCACCGTCCTAGTTGTCCCTGTCATGAGAACGAGGTATTACAGGGGGTCACTGTCCCAATTGTCCCTGTCATGAGAACGAGGTATTACAGGGGTCACTGTCCTAATTGTCCCTGTCATGAGAACGAGGTATTATAGGGGGTCACCGTCCTAGTTGTCCCTGTCATGAGAACGAGGTATAATAGGGGGTCACTGTCCTAGTTGTCCCTGTCATGAGAACGAGGTATTATAGGGGGTCACTGTCCTAGTTGTCCCTGTCATGAGAACGAGGTATTATAGGGGGTCACTGTCCTAATTGTCCCTGTCATGAGAACGAGGTATTATAGGGGTCACTGTCCTAGTTGTCCCTGTCATGAGAACGAGGTATTATAGGGGGTCCCTGTCCTAATTGTCCCTGTCATGAGAACGAGGTATTATAGGGGTCACTGTCCTAGTTGTCCCTGTCATGAGAACGAGGTATTATAGGGGGTCCCTGTCCTAATTGTCCCTGTCATGAGAACGAGGTATTATAGGGGGTCCCTGTCCTAATTGTCCCTGTCATGAGAACGAGGTATTATAGGGGGTCCCTGTCCTAATTGTCCCTGTCATGAGAACGAGGTATTATAGGGGTCACTGTCCTAATTGTCCCTGTCATGAGAACGAGGTATTACAGGGGGTCACTGTCCTAATTGTCCCTGTCATGAGAACGAGGTATAATAGGGGGTCACTGTCCTAGTTGTCCCTGTCATGAGAACGAGGTATTACAGGGGGTCACTGTCCTAATTGTCCCTGTCATGAGAACGAGGTATTACAGGGGGTCACTGTCCTAATTGTCCCTGTCATGAGAACGAGGTATTACAGGGGGTCACTGTCCTAATTGTCCCTGTCATGAGAACGAGGTATTACAGGGGGTCACTGTCCTAATTGTCCCTGTCATGAGAACGAGGTATTATAGGGGGTCACTGTCCTAATTGTCCCTGTCCCAATCCACCTTTTCTTGAGTTAGGGAAATTTGGACAGTGTCACCCCTCATTCAGGTGGTGACATCATATTATAATGAAATTCGAGGAATTCAATTAATAGTGCCTGCTTGATCACGTAACCCAAATGACTATTTCAGTGCCAGTAAAAAATTGGCCGAAAAGGTGAACTGTGTCCATATTAACCATTGTTTATTTAGACACCTGAGCAACAGAATGGGTGTATTATAGATTCAGCATAATAGTCTTTATTAGGTCCTGATGAGTAATGAGTAATGAATGATTATTCTGATAATGAGTAATGACTGATAATGACAGTCAGCAACCCTATAATAATGACAGTAAGCAATGAATGATAATGACAGTAAATAACCCTGATAATGACAGTAATGAATGATAATGACAGTAAGTAACCCTGATAATGACAGTAAGCAATGAATGATAATGACAGTAAATAACCCTGATAATGACAGTAAGTAATGAATGATAATGACAGTAAATAACCCTGATAATGACAGTAAGTAACCCTGATAATGACAGTAAGTAATGAATGATAATGGCAGTCAGTAACCCTGATAATGACAGTAAATAACCCTGATAATGACAGTAAGTAACCCTGATAATGACAGTAAGTAATGAATTATAATGACAGTCAGTAACCCTGATAATGACAGTAAGTAATGAATGATAATGACAGTAAGTAACCCTGATAATGACAGTAAGTAATGAATGATAATGACAGTCAGTAACCCTGATAATGACAGTAAGTAATGAATGATAATGACAGTAAGTAATGAATGATAATGACAGTGATAATGACAGTAAGTAATGAATGATAATGACAGTAAATAACCCTGATAATGACAGTAAGTAATGAATGATAATGACAGTAAGTAACCCTGATAATGACAGTAAGTAATGAATGATAATGACAGTAAGTAAATGAATGATAATGGCAGTAAGTAACCCCTGATAATGACAGTAAGTAATGAATGATAATGAATGATAATGACAGTAAGTAACCCTGATAATGACAGTAAGTAACCCTGATAATGACAGTAAGTAATGAATGATAATGACAGTCAGTAATGAATGATAATGACAGTAAATAACCCTGATAATGACAGTAAGTAATGAATGATAATGACAGTAAGTAACCCTGATAATGACAGTAAGTAATGAATGATAATGACAGTAAGTTACCCTGATAATGACAGTAAGTAATGAATGATAATGACAGTAAGTTACCCTGATAATGACAGTAAGTAATGAATGATAATGGCAGTAAGTAACCCTAATAATGACAGTAAGTAATGAATGATAATGACAGTAAGTTACCCTGATAATGACAGTAAGTAATGAATGATAATGACAGTAAGTAACCCCTGATAATGACAGTAAGTAATGAATGATAATGGCAGTCAGTAACCCTGATAATGACAGTAAGTAATGAATGATGTAATGACAGTAAGTTACCCCCTGATAATGACAGTAAGTAATGAATGATAATGGGCACAGATAATGACAGTAAGTTACCCCTGATAATGACAGTAAGTAATGAATGATAATGACAGTAAGTAACCCTGATAATAACAGTAAGAATGAAATGAATGAACCCTGATAATGACAGTAAGTTACCCTGATAATGACAGTAAGTAATGAATGATAATGACAGTAAGTTACCCTGATAATGACAGTAAGTAATGAATGATAATGACAGTAAGTAACCCTGATAATAACAGTAAGTAATGAATGATAATGGCAGTCAGTAACCCTGATAATGACAGTAAGTAATGAATGATAATGACAGTAAGTAACCCTGATAACCCCCACAACCCCCGACCCCAAACCAAACCTTAACTTCTCCCCAACGCGGGGTGGGGCCCCTCTGCACGACCAACAGAGGAGCTACAAGTAAAGGTAAGCAAAATCTTCTATCAGTTACCCAAATCAACCTCAAGAAAAAGAAGAATGCATGGGACACGTTAATCGTTTAATAAGAACAAAAAAAATTAACCCCATAATTCTTGCCACGGAGCCATACTCAAACTCCAACAACATCATCCCCAAAATCAATCCTCACCTGAAAACATACTACAGCACAGATAGGTCTAACAAACCACGAGCGGCTGTAGTAGTACACAAAGATTTAGATAACCATTGCCGAGAGCTGACACAGTTTACCACCCCAGACCTCATAGCAGTGCTTCTGAAACATGAGGACAAAGAAATCATCTTCGTGTCATCCTACATGGACATAACACACAACATACCCCCCACCAACTTCATACCTCTGGTTAACTACGCAAATAACAACAAACTTCCTATCATTATAGGCTCTGACACTAATGCACAGCACACCCTCTGGGGCAACAAAACCTGCAATAACCGGGGAGAAAGCCTTGTTGATCTCCTCAGCAGCCTCGGCCTAAACTGGGTCAATAAGGGCACTACCCCAACTTTTCTTAACTCCAGAGGCCATGAATCTGTTATTGACCTCACCATCACTAACAACACTGGTAACGACCAGGTCGAGAATTGGAAGGTTGATCTTAGCTACTCTAATTCCGATCATCACTACATTACTTTCAACATAACTGAAGAGACTCAACAAGCCTCGGCAAGTCCGGCTTACCAAAAACACAGACTGGGATGTATTTGATACCTTCCTGAGAAATAACCCCACTCCCATCCAGGACATTAACTCAAACAAAGACTTGGACACTGCTGCAACCAAACTCAACGAGCATCTAATTAAGGCTTTCAATAAAGCATGCCCAATTACACACATCGCGAGCACCATCAAAAACCACCCTGGCTGACCGCTGAGGTGGAACAGGCACACCGCGACATGAAGCGGAAACTCATGACTGCACGTTCCAGTAAAACCCAAGAACACTGGGAATCCCTCAGACAGAGCAACAGAACTTACAACAAACTTCACACCAAAACAAAACAGGACGAATGGAGGAAATTCTGTGCCGACACTGAGACAGTCAAGGAGTCGGCCAGAATGAACAAAATTCTCAAAAAATTGCAATGACAAGACAGAGAAGCTAGAATCTGTCTACAAATCAGATGGCACCCTCACGACCACACCGGAAGAGACACTGAGGTTATGGAGAGAAGTCATTTCAAAGATGATGCTACCTCTAATCCTCATACAGACCATACTATCCCAGACACACATCTTCTAGACAATATTTACAGTGACACAAGAATGAAGGAAGCAATAATGTCCTTCGACCCCCTCAAAGCAGCTGGACCAGACACACTTCAGCCAATCACAATTCAACAAGCGTGGAAGCACATCAATATCGCTGTGAAGGCAATCATGATCAAAAGTCATGAAATGCAGCATGTTCCCAAACCTTGGACCGAATCCAACGGCATCTTCATCCCCAAACCTGGAAAGACTGACTATAACAAACCCAACGCTTTCCGCACTATTACACTCTCACCCACTCTCCTCAAGCTACAGGAAAAGATAATCCTTTGGCATATGCAGCATGACCTCGGCATGGAGGACAAACTTAGCAAAAAGCAGTTTGGCTTCAAGAAAGGCACCTCAACTGAAACAGCTCTCCACAAAGTCATCCACAAGATCGAGAAGAGAATAGCCAACAAGGGATATGTTCTAGGCACCTTCCTTGACATCGAAGGGGCCTTCGACAATGTGTCCTTCAAAGCTATCTCGGAAGCCATCGATAAGTCCCCCCTAGACCCAAGCACAGCCGGCTGGATCAAGGAATGGTCACTAACAGAAATGTTACAATTTCACTCAAAAACTCCTCAAGAAGGATCAGAATTAAAAGAGGCTGCCCCCAAGGAGGCATTCTCTCACCCTTCCTCTGGAATCTTGTACTGGATGACCTCCTTCAGTACACAGCAAAAAGCACATTCCAGGATATCTGCAGGCTTTTTGCTGATGACTTAATGTCACTAGCAGAAGGGGATGACCTCGATGTCATCTGGCAGAGAACACAGACCACCATCAAGACTATAGAGACATGGTGTGAGTCGAAGGGACTCAACATCAGTGCTCTCAAAACCAAACTAGTCATGTTCACATGGAACAGAAAGTGGACCTTACGCCCAATCAAAGTAATGGGCTCAATTATTGAGCTCAGTAAAGAAGCAAAGCTTCTTGAGTAACACTGGACAACAAACTCAACTTTTAACTCACACATCGACAACATTACCAAAAATGCATAGGGACTATCTTCCAATGCAAGCGAGCCATAGGCCCCACATGGGGACTTACTCCTAAAGTATGCAAGTGGATTTACACCTCCATTGTTAGACCGGCGCTGGCATACAGCGCTGTTGTCTGGATCAAGGCAACTGACAACAAATCCAATACCAAGAAACTCGAAAGAGTTCAAGGACTCTCACTCAGGTATATGACTGGAGCCCTACCTTCTACACCTTACAACACTCTTAACTATCTCACTAGTATACCTCACATTACCACCTCAAAGGTGAAGCTGCCAAGGAGCAGTCAGGCTCATGGGGTACGGAGATTGGACCTAGAAACAGCCCCCACCGGCAAAGGAATCATCAAAGCTCATAGCACCATATCGAACAACCTAATCTCTGAGCTCAAAGTCCCAGGGCACAACCAATGGGACACTATTAAACCCCATCTTATTCTTGACCGCAACTATAACATCACATACCCTCAAGACGCTCACTCTGACAACTACACCAACAACCTGGACAAAGATATCAAGCTTATCAGCGTCAACAACATTTGCTGCTACACAGATGGCTCTAAACAGACCACGGGGTGGGCGGCGGCTACGTCATCAAGGACCCCACAACGAGAACACAACCGAGTACCACTTCAAGATGAAAGATCACTGCACGGTTTTTCAGGCCGAAATAGCAGCACTTATGCATGCTGCTGACAGACTTAAACACTACAACAACAAGCTTATCACCTTCTGGAGCGACAGCCTATCGGCACTCCAAGCTCTTTCCAACAGAATCCACAGGAACAAATCAGTTGCAGACTGTCACAAGTCACTCACCTCCCCTAGCTCATGACAACACAGTCCAAGTCAGATGGATAAAAGCCCACATCGGACACTGGGGAAACGAGAAAGCAGACCAGCTTGCCAAGGCTGGCACCAAAGATGGTAACCCCGTCACCAGCCTTGTCCCCATTTCATTCATCAAACACTTAATCAATACCAAGGTAACCAACCTCAGCCACGACAGGTGGATCACCAACAAACATGCTCACACTGACATGATCATAGGTAACCATCAGAAGAAGGTTTTCGCACACTTAACAACAACACTGGCAACCGTATCCGGTACCGAACTGCTATCTCCATTATTACAGGACACATAGGACTGAACAAACACTTGCACAGAATAACACGCGCTGACACACCAAACTGCCCTTACTGCACTGACACTGAGGAGACAGTGGCACACTTCATTGGACAATGCCCTGCTTTTATGAGAATCAGAGGCAACACACTCGAGACATACTATGACTCCATTAACGACATCATGGACAACAACAGTATGGACGCACTGATCAATTACACACTCAAACCAAAAGACTACAGCGAACAGAGGAGGAGGCGGACAATACAGGGGTGACATAGCATCTACTCATCTCTCCGATAGCTCTGAAGTATCTGGTATTGTATTGGTAAAGGTATCCTCCCTCGCTAGCCACACCCTCATTTCACCCTCCACCACCTCCATCACCTTTCACCCTCACCCCCCGTCGCCTCGGCGACTAGAGGTAGGCACAGTCCCACTCCGGGACTATCCTCTTGCGGACCCCCGGGTCCGGCCTCTCTTTTGATGATGATGACCCCTGATAATGACAGTAAGTAATGAATGATAATGGCAGTAAGTAACCCTGATAATGACAGTAAGTAATGAATGATAATGACAGTAAGTTACCCTGATAATGACAGTAAGTAATGAATGATAATGACAGTAAGTAACCCTACTAATGCTAGTAAGTAATGATAACCTCTGCAGATATCTGGTGGATGTGAAATGTGCCGGCCCTGTACCAGTGTTACTGAGTGTCCCTGTATAGGAAGTCCTCGACCTTGCTCAACAGGTACAACTTTACAGTGATTTCAAGATGAAATAACTCATTACACTGAATTCTATTTGGAGGAATAAACCTGTTTGATAATGTTATAATATCATCAGAACTCTAGAATTCTTCATTTTGCCAGGCGTGCAATGTGTCAACCTGCCAAGTAACTCCCACAAGTGTCTCTCTTGCCCCCCTGGATTCCAGGACTCTGGGGGTAGTTGTGTGGATATTGACGAGTGTGAGGAGTTCACTCCGTGTTACCAGCCCCTAGGGATCGTCTGTACCAATGATGTGAGTAGCTATCTGGCACACTTCCCCAGAAATAAGTTGCTTGCTGTTCATGAATATGCGTCAATAAATTAGGAATAGTGGAATATTGTTTTAGGTTTTCATCAATAGCTTCAATACCTATTAGGTAGAAAAGTTTACTAAGTTAATACTATAGTACTATAGAGTATTGAATATCCTGAAATTAGAAACTTTGTCGTGATCCTATGATGGAAGGTTCCAGGTTTTAGGTGTGGACCTTGTCCTGACGGCTACTCTGGCAACGCTCCTGAAGGAATAGGGCAACCGGAGGAGAACCAGATCTGCACTGGTCAGTGATTCGTCATCTACTGTGATTATACCATCATGACTTTTTAATCAAATGAAATTTAAATCTCATCAAATTACTTAATTTTAACTGGTCTAAATAATACACAAATTGAAGTGTATGAGATAATGAGAAGGTCATTGTACCCCTCTTATTTGGTAATATCTTCCCCTTCAGACATAGACGAGTGTGCTACTGATAACGGTGGTTGTGATATCAACTCCGTGTGTATAAACGAGCCTGGAACTCACAGGTCAGACATGTAACATGTTTACTAACAGCATCTGCTCTTCTATGTAAATTATTCTGGATTTAGGTAGACTTGAGGGATCAATAAAACAGTAAAACTAACCAATATAGCCAAGAATAAAGCCCCTCAAAAATATTATTTTGTTATGATTCTGAATTTTGCACTGTGCAACCGAGCTTCCGTCTCGACGGCGTCTCGGTGGTTAATGCTTTAATGGTTATGTACCTTAATTTATGATGCAGTGGATAAATATAGGCAGAAGGTTTTGGTTTTTGTGACTGGGTTTCCTTTAACCTAAAAGGCCCATCGGGCCCTCTGGTTTTTTATAATTCTGAATTTAGGTTTAAAACATTGGGTTAAATAAAACAATAAGAATAAACCCCACCTTATTAATCCCTCCCCCATGAAACTTCCATATACAGGTGCGGCTTCTGCTTCGGTAACTACGTTGGTATAGGCACAGTGCCGTGCAAGTCTGGTGACTACTGTGCAACAAACCTTGACAACTGCCATCAGGACGCTGTCTGCATTGTCACAGGTTATTGAAGTATATCAGTATATTGTCTGATTTATTACCTGAATCACTAATATCTGGTGTCACGCCATGAGCACCAGAAGCACTTATTCAGTTCTGGTGTCACGCCATGAGCACCGGTTTCACGCTTTCAGCTTATTAAGAATAATATCGTTGCATACAGTGTACTATACCAGTGTTACATAACTCATACCAGCATACCTGCATAATAGCAGCGTGTTTTCAACTTGAACTGCTTTCTCGTTGAAAACAAATCATTATTCAACTCAGCCTTCGGCTTCGGTGAATAATGCGATTTACGCAACTCGCTTCGCTCGTGGCGTAAATCATGTTTCTTCATGATTATTAGTTAAGTAACTCTAAAACACTTCCATTTGAGAGCCATGCAATGCCCTCGCCCGGCTCCGTCCTTACAGTTCTCAAGGAAAGTATTATGTTGATTTCAGGTCCGGCAGGTTTCACCTGTGAGTGCAGTGTAATGCTGTATTAAGATGATTTCAGGTCCGGCAGGTTTCACCTGTGAGTGCAGTGTAATGCTGGCTGGCAATGGAACTGATTGCGGAATAGACTCAGACGGAGACGGCTTGCCTGACACCTCGCTCAACTGCCAGGGTCCCAGCTGTGTGGCGGATAACTGCCCCAGTCTACCTAACTCTGATCAGGTGACAAAATGTTGGGTCATCACAAGTTTAAGGGTTGCACTTTCAATTCTGTTTTTCCAATAAGTAGGACTTAACTACTAAGGGTCACACTGATACTAAAATACTTTATTGGCTTATTGCATGAAAATAGAAGCACTCAGAAAATTAAGCACCAATGCCTCAAAAAGTGCTTATTAATTTCATGGTGCTTAGTAGTTAGTTACATGCTATCTTAATTTTTGTATGCCTTAATTTTGAATTAATTTTTTGATTTCTAAATGGTATAAAATTTTCAATATTTTGCTCTATGTGTAGTGTTTCGGTTTAGCTTCTGACGTTGCGCGCAACAAGAGAGATAGAAAGTAGGGCGTCATATTATGCTTCAAATGGTGAATTGCTGGGAACAACCTGCATCCACGAGAACTGTGAAATTGGTGTGGTTTGTTTGTTATCATAATAGAGATATTAAGATGATATAAAGGATGCTTACTTAATAACTTAATAAGATAACTTAATCTGAGTAGCTACAATATCTAGTGTTAGAGTAAAACACCGGGTACATAGTGTTACCATGACAACCAGCCTAACAACATGCCTTAATTTGATAAAACATTTCGTTATTTTATTAACTTTTTATTACAACAGCTGCCATCATGAAGAAACAAACTGTCGAAATGACGGCAGATTTTGAACATTATTATAGTGAAAATCTAGCTTTCCAACGCTCATAGCTCATAGTTGTAAGCTCTTAGACACCAGGAAAATTAAAGTGTTTCCTAAGTATGAAGGAATTGATTGGTTGAGAGTTGTCGGTGTAGTTTAAGCCCGCTCAGCGCCCATGTTATTGTTCATTACTTCAATACGATGCCCGTTTCAAGGCGTGGAAGCCTGTGAGTGTATGAGCTAATTGTGGACTCTATCTAATCTTGTAATCTCTACAATGTGGAGATTACTTTTTTACTTAGAGGTACTTTCAGCAGACCATGCACCTGTCTTACAAATAAGCAAATTACCACAATCTTCTAACATTGCTAAACTAAAACTGCAGAATCACTAAAAGGGTAAAATTGTCCAATCATTAGTGAATAAGTAAATGGGTAACAACATCGATTGGAATACATGATAAATGACATATACTACATGATTAACTCATCTTTTGGCAAATTCAGAGGCCAGGGAGTTCAAAAGACCGTACACATCTAGCATCAATTGACCTGCTACCATTTCAGTCAGACTTTAATCCTCCAAACAAATGTTGACAATGAAATTTTAAAACGTTTCGTCCATGGATACAGTTTAAAAAGATTTTGTATAAATTCTATGAAGTCTAACTTCTATTCCATCTATTGTTGAAGGAAAATGTCCCATAACAGCAAGTAAACCCGGATTTCAGACTGACACAGACTCAGATAAGCTGGCAGACGAGTGTGACTCTGATCTGTTTTCAGACTGACACAGACTCAGATAAGCTGGGAGACGAGTGTGACTATGATTTGGACAATGACAAAGCAATCAACTCTCTGGACCTGTGTCCGTATAACCCCGCTGTGAACCACGAGGTGGCAGATAACACTGATACTGACGGGGATGGCTGGGTCGACGTGTGTGACAACTGTCAGAGTGAGTGCAGCTGAGATTCACACTAATACGTTTCTGCAGAGTGAGTGAACATTCCATTCACAGAAAGACAGAATAACCCTTCATAGTACTTGTCCAAATGAGACTGTAGAATATTAGTATGGATCACCCTCAAACAACATCCAATTAAGACTAAGAGTCGCTGTTAGGGTGCGCCCTTTTTTCAAAGTTTTTTAGGCTCTTTGACTCGATTGTAGATCTCAGTGAGCTGATCACGAGGATATCAAGTTTTTGAAAATGGACAATGTCTTCCTTGCCTCTGGGCGTTTTTATGTTTCAGATGTCACACTCACGACCCAATCACGATCCGCCTGCTAGTACTTTTGTGCGCTCTGATTCCGCGCGCAATTGTAATTGCTATGTTCGCGGATCTGAGTTGTCTGTGTCAATCTGTGCTATCTATGGCATTGGTAAGACTTATCTTTATTGAATTATAGAATTTTCTGTTACCAATCTATGATAGACGCAGATAGCAAATAATTTAAGGATCAGCTTATCTTGCCAGTGACATTTTCAAGCTGATAATAGCGATTACTTGGAGTTGGAAAATGGAAGCTCAAGTTTATACATTGAGAGCTGGGAAGTACATTAGCACTATACAGGGTTAAAATTGTACATTCCAATCAGGAGTCAGGGTGCATGTGACTGCTGAGTGTCCTCAGTCAGATCACATGACAAAGCAGAGGACACTCTCCCTCAACCAATGACCGAGCAGAACAAGGTTCTCGTGACTGATAGAGGAGGAAGCAAGCAGTATCTCTTTGACCATGAAGAAATCCAGTTAACAGTGAACTAGTTTGTTATATTTCAACGAGTAGGCACTCTTGCTAATTCTATTTCATCGTTCGGCAGTCTTGAAGCTTATTCCGATCCCGAGATTTGTGAAAAGTGAAACACAAAAAAATCCGTTTTATTGTTTTGTACTTTTTTAATCATGAGTTATGGAAGTATGCAGGAATTATTGTTCCCGCAGATTCCAAAATTAGCAAGTATAACTCCAAGTCCAGGCTCCTAGGGTATTAGTAATAAGGTACCATGATTATGATACCAGAATTGCAGACTAGCAAGAGTCCACAATTAAAGGGGGTACTCACGGAACAGCTGGGAACACGCCACACAGATTATGATTATTTCAGTCAAGAAGGGATTATGTCTGGCGTTGCTACACCCCCTGGGTCTGAAAAAGGCGGACAAAGCGGATTCAAAACGAAGGAATGTCGCTCGGAATAATGGGAATCGAGTTCTAATCCCATAGTCATGGATTAGACCTGCACTTCTGTTGTCTGAGATCGCGAATTCGTACTCTTCTGATTTAGATGATTAGGAAACGGCCAAGATAACGGTATACAAGTTCCTCAGGATTTTGAACCGTCGCTCATAATCGTGACACTATAATGTAATTTTCTGATACCAATCTACTAATTCTACGATAGACGCAGATAACAGATAATTTTAGAATCAGCAAGTTCTACAGTGCCATTTTCAAGCCGATAATTGCGGGACATGGAAGTCTTGACAATTACCGGCTGACACCACTGCTGGCAGACTTGCTGGAGCCAGCCAGCTATGACAGCCAGCTAGCCGGTTAGCGGGCCGGGCGGTTTGGTTTGGCCGGGTTTTTGGAAAAATTTTTTACCTTAACCCTAACCTTAACCTAACCTAACCTTAACGCCAACCCTAACCTTGACCTTAACATAACCTTAACAACATAACCTTAACGCCCAACCTTAACGCTAACCTTAACGCCCAACCTTAACCTTAACCTTAACCTTAACGCCCGAGCCTTAACCTTAACGCCAACGCAACATAACCTTAACCTTAACCTTAACCTTAACATAACATAACATAACCTTAACCTTAACCTTAACCTTAACGCAACATAACGCCAACATAACCTTAACCAACCTTAACCTTAACGCCCAACGCCAACGCTTAACCCAACGCCTAACTTAATAACCTAACAACGCTAACCTTAACCTTAACCCAACCTAACCTTAACCTTAACGCCAACCGTAACCTTAACCTTAACCTTCTAACCTAACCTAACCTTAACCCTTAACCTTAACCTTGACCTTAACCTTAACCTTAACCTTAACCTTAACCTCAACCTTAACCTTAACAACATAACCTAACGCCAACGCTAACCTTAACCTTAACCTTAACGCCAACGCCCAACGCTTAACCTTAACCTTAACGCCAACCTAACCTTAACCTTAACCTTAACCTTAACCTTAACCTTAACCTTAACCTTAACGCCAACCTAACCTAACGCAACGCCAACCTTAACCTTAACCTTAACGCAACCTCAGCGCAACATAACCCTAACCCTTCTTCAACCTAACCTTAACCTTGACCTTGACCTTAACCTTAACCCAACATAACTTAACCTTAACCTCAACCTTAACCTTAACCTTAACCTTAACCTTAACCTTAACCTAACCTTAACCTAACCTTAACCTTAACCTTAACCTAAACCTTAACCTAACCTTATCCCTTAACCTTAACCTTGACCTAACCTTAACCTTAACCTTAACCTTAACCTTAACCTAACCTTAACCTTAACGCCAACCTAACCTAACCTTAACCTTAACCTTAACCTTAACCTAACCTTAACCAACCGCCCAACCTTACCTAACCTTAACAACCTCAACCTTAACCTTAACCCTAACCCTAACCCTAACCCTAACCCTAACCCTAACCTTAACCTTGACCTTGACCTTAACCTTAACCTTAACCTTAACCTTAACCTTAACCTTAACCTTAACCTTAACCTTAACCTTAACCTTAACCTTAACCTTAACCTTAACCTTAACCTTAACCTTAACCTTAACCTTAACCTTAACCTTAACCTTAACCTTAACCTTAACCTCAACCTTAACCTTAACCTTAACCCTAACCCTAACCCTAACCCTAACCCTAACCTTAACCTTAACCTTAACCTTGACCTTAACCTTAACCTTAACCTTAACCTTAACCTTAACCCTAACCCTAACCCTAACCCTAACCCTAACCCTAACCCTTAACCTTAACCCTTAACCTTAACCTTAACCTTAACCTTAACCTTAACCTTAACCTTAACCTTAACCTTAACCTTAACCTTAACCTTAACCTTAACCTTAACCTTAACCTCAACCTTCACCTTAACCTTAACCTTAACCTTAACCTTAACCTTAACCTTAACCTTAACCTTAACCTTAACCTCAACCTTAACCTTAACCTTAACCTCAACCTTAACCTTAACCTTAACCTTAACCTTAACCTTAACCTTAACCTTAACCTTAACCTTAACCTTAACCTTAACCTTAACCTTAACCTTAACCTTAACCTTAACCTTAACCTTAACCTTAACCTTAACCTTAACCTTAACCTTAACCTTAACCTTAACCTTAACCTTAACCTTAACCTTAACCTTAACCTCAACCTTAACCTTAACCTTAACCTTAACCTTAACCTTAACCTTAACCTTAACCTTAACCTTAACCTTAACCTTAACCTTAACCTTAACCTTAACCTTAACCTTAACCTTAAGTCCCCTGTGACTAAAAGCTTGTCCCGATGTCCCGGACATTAGTCGAAATCGTAGTCACCAACGTAATTTTTTGAGTTGATACGTATAAATTTAGTGGCAAAATAAACGAAAAGTCTTTTCTGGAAGTGTTTTGCGTAACGCGCGACGCCCTTCTTCTATAACATATGCATTGTGTGTATTATGTTTAAATGCGCGTAAATTCTCTGCGTGCAAAACTAGTCTAAACTAGGAAATTCCAAAAATGTCTCGCGCTTTAGAATAACAGGCGCGACATTTCTAAACTGGAACTCCGAATTCAGTACTGTTAAATCGCAATACCAGGACATAAGTGAATTAGTCGATTGGTGCGGCGCGAGTGGGAAGATGCGATCTCGGAGAAAAACTAGTCCCCAAGATCGAATCCACTTCGTGGGTTTTCACTTTTTTCTATGACCAGTTATTATCTAAAGGCAACATGAAATGTCAACTTGGATTACAATAACGACAGTAGAATGATCATGATACGAGGGAAAGTAAGAGGAATAGAGACGATAAAGAACTTACATTAAAGCAGATCGCCAAACCATGAAGGGTAAACGATATATGATTCACATCCAATTCCACGAAGCACGGCTTATGACTCCCATAGCAACCGTACGATAACCCATAGCAACCAGTATAAAAACTGAGGAGTTTTCAGCGAAGCTACGGCTTATGACTCCCATAGCAACCGTACGTCTACCCATAGCAACCAGTCTAAAAACTGAGGAGTTTTCAGCGAAGCTACGGCTTATGACTCCCATAGCAACCGTACGTCTACCCATAGCAACCAGTCTAAAAACTGAGGAGTTTTCAGCGAAGCTACGGCTTATGACTCCCATAGCAACCGTACGATAACCCATAGCAACCAGTCTAAAAACTGAGGAGTTTTCAGCGAAGCTACGGCTTATGACTCCCATAGCAACCGTACGATAACCCATAGCAACCAGTCTAAAAACTGAGGAGTTTTCAGCGAAGCTACGGCTTATGACTCCCATAGCAACCGTACGATAACCCATAGCAACCAGTCTAAAAACTGAGGAGTTTTCAGCGAAGCTACGGCTTATGACTCCCATAGCAACCGTACGTCTACCCATAGCAACCAGTCTAAAAACTGAGGAGTTTTCAGCGAAGCTACGGCTTATGACTCCCATAGCAACCGTACGTCTACCTATAGCAACCAGTCTAAAAACTGAGGAGTTTTCAGCGAAGCTACGGCTTATGACTCCCATAGCAACCGTACGTCTACCTATAGCAACCAGTCTAAAAACTGAGGAGTTTTCAGCGAAGCTACGGCTTATGACTCCCATAGCAACCGTACGTCTACCTATAGCAACCAGTCTAAAAACTGAGGAGTTTTCAGCGAAGCTACGGCTTATGACTCCCATAGCAACCGTACGATAACCCATAGCAACCAGTCTAAAAACTGAGGAGTTTTCAGCGAAGCTGCGGCTTATGACTCCCATAGCAACCGTACGATAACCTATAGCAACCAGTCTAAAAACTGAGGAGTTTTCAGCGAAGCTACGGCTTATGACTCCCATAGCAACCGTACGATAACCCATAGCAACCAGTCTAAAAACTGAGGAGTTTTCATTGAAGCTACGGCTTATGACTCCCATAGCAACCGTACGACTACTCGTAGCAAACAGTATAAAAACTGAAGAGTTTTCAGCGAAGCTACGGCTTATGACTCCCATAGCAACCGTACGATAACCCATCGCAACCAGTCTAAAAACTGAGGAGTTTTCAGCAAAGCTACGGCTTATGACTCCCATAGCAACCGTACGTCTACCCATAGCAACCAGTATAAAAACTGAGGAGCTTTCAGCGAAGCTACGGCTTATGACTCCCATAGCAACCGTACGATAACCCATAGCAACCAGTCTAAAAACTGAGGAGTTTTCAGCGAAGCTACGGCTTATGACTCCCATAGCAACCGTACGTCTACCCATAGCAACCAGTCTAAAAACTGAGGAGTTTTCAGCGAAGCTACGGCTTATGACTCCCATAGCAACCGTACGTCTACCCATAGCAACCAGTCTAAAAACTGAGAAGTTTTCAGCGAAGCTGCGGCTTATGACTCCCATAGCAACCGTACGACTACCCATAGCAACCAGTATAAAAACTGAGGAGTTTTCAGTGAAGCTACGGCTTATGACTCCCATAGCAACCGTACGTCTACCCATAGCAACCAGTCTAATGTTAATGTTATGCACAGTAACATACTTACCAGAGGTATTGCAATTCATCATTGAATTTACAGGTCCAATTTTACTAAAGCTAGTCAGAACAAGATCAAGCATTGGAATTAGTCGATTTTAGCCGGAAACTAGTCAAAACGTGCCTCTTAATCCAGGAAATTAGTCAAAATGAAAACTTTAGTCACTGGCACCTTAACCCAAACCCTAACACCTCCCTTACCCTCTATATACTAAATGTATTTGGTCTTATTTTACAAAATCAAATTAACTCAACATAGCGATATATTAAACTTTCACACAAGGTCACAGCCCTGTGTAACATAGTCAAATCAAATTAACATAATAGATTGAATATTTACACAAGGTCGGTGCCTTATGTTACAAAATCAAATCAAATCAACAATAAACAGATATTAAATAATCAATAGTTCTCTAAAACTTCAGAAAAGGAAAATCCTTAAGAACGTTTGTCCTTCTTTCTCCGTAGTCAAACAAGAGTTCGTCTCCAGGAGAAATTGGATTTGCAGCCACAAAGTAAATATGAGGCTGCCCATCAACCACAATCTTCTTGGGAGTACAGTTAGCAGCTAATCGTGAGTGGTTGATGAGCCGACCCAGTGTACCATCGTCCTTCGTCGCGTCGATGCAGTAGGATTGTCCATCGTGGGTGAAGAAGAACAGGTAGCCTCCATCTTCTTCTGCACATTCTTCCCTCCGCAGTCCCTCACTCCTGGAAATGAGCTCGCCACTATATTCAACCAGGAAGTCTCCCTCCTCGAAGCGTTCTGTAGCATATACTCCACGCCCCTTTCCTCTGGAAGTTTTGACTTCTAACCCGCTGTTGTCGGGGTGCCGGATCTTCTGACACAGCTGCTCCATCTTCTCAGCTGTTGTCATCTTGGACCGTGTAGATCTTCTGATCACAGGAGCCTGAGGTGAGGAGGGGAGGGGAGGCTGCACGAGTTGTTCAGTTGCTGGAGAAGGAATTGCAGCTCCGGGAGATAAGGCGGATGGTTGAAGGGAGGATTCCTTGGAGCCTGAAGTGCCGTCTCTCAATTCCCTCTGCTGCCGTCTCTTCAGTCTTTTCCGTTCCCTGTCTCGTCTCTTCATCTCTTCATACTGCTCCTCTGTCTGGTTGTCTCTCCACTTCCGTGTACGATATTTTGAAGTTGTAGACATCTTCAAACAATCGAGAGGTATCAATCTGTAGGTTTTGTAAAAGCAAAAAGAACGATGCTGCCCTCCAATTGCATTTCCTTTTATCCATTTTTTCACAATGAACTTCCTTGTTAAGTGATTGACTTAAGTGGATCATATGTCACCAAGGTGATGCTGTCTCACATGCCGCATTCGTTGCTTGAATCAAGTTCTTGACAGGAATTAAACAGGATGAGTGGATCACATATCACCACTTAACGACGTAGCTCGTTGTTCTTCCTTAGGGTGTATTCCATGACACCACTTTAGCACTGTGAAGTTTATGCTCCTTCTCGTCATGAGCTGACACCATGTCTCACATGTCGATGTGTGACGAGTTGGTGATAAGGATTGACACTTAGCATCATGCTAACGAGCTAGCCAATATCGAATATATAAGCCAAGTTGAAGTTCAAAGAGTATCGTCTTCCATTATGCCTTCATCATTTGTCCAGACAACGTACAACGAATACCTCGAAGCATGCCCTCCTTCTGATCCAGCCCTGCAACGCCCTGACCTCGATTACTACCGAGTTTCTGTGGCGGTGAGATCCCCCTCCTCCCCCATCTTGGACCTACTCCAGGCGCTCTGCGGGGAGATGGTGACCCTCTCATCTAAAGGGAGTCCACGTTCTGGAGCTGAACAGAACATTCCCGAAGACCACCTCATCCTGACGTTCCACCCTATTATAATCTCCACCATCAACGTCGGGGACCTAAAGGACCGTCTGCTGAAGAGACTCACCTTGAAAGGCTATCCCTCCTTCAAGGATCCGACCACAAGAACTCTGGTGAGGCAGACTAGACCCGTTCCTGTCAAAGTATTCCTGAAGGCCCTCCAGAAGTGCGGCGTACCTGCAGTCTCCCTCACCAATTATGGGATGAAGAACCCCCTAATGGACTCCCCTCTTCATCTTCATTCTGATGCCCTGCTGTCCCACCCTCCCCCAGCTGACTACCCCCCCAATTCCTTCGACGTGTCCTACTCCTGCTACCTCCCAACCCTTCTCACCATTAGGATCAGAGCTGCACCTGACATCACCCGATACGTCCTCTTCTCACCCCTGGATCAACGTGTACCCCCTCTACGGTACAACATGGGAGGATCGCTGAAGAGGGTGCTGGTGGACAATCCCGACCCTGCTGATTCCTGCGTGGTGTCCTGCAGCAAGTACTCCCCCCTCCACCACCACGTGATCCAGGCGACTGGGAAGGGGATGCTGACGGCACCTGGGAGCATCCGGAATGGACAGAAGAGATTGGAGACTTACCAGACGCTCTACAGAGACCTCCTAGGCGTCGACTACCGTCGGTTGGGTGGGCTGCGGCACGAGAGTCGGGTGCAAGCCCACACTCCTCTCGTGGCTCTACGGCTGGTTCAGGAGACGAAGCCCTGGCAGATCTCCAACTACAACCCGGAGATCTTCAAGATGTCTGTGGAGGATTACCTGGTGGCCCTCCCTCAGGTGCTGGACCGTGCGGTGGACGAACTTCACAGCCTCGGGTTTACACTGGCTCACCGGGCACCTCCTCCAGGTCAATCGGCGACTTGCACCGATGCTCACAAGTCGGTGTTCGGTGACCTGAGGAGGCTGTTCGGTGAAACGGTGTTACCCGGGGGGTTTTTGACGGACCCCATCGACGAGGATGCCTGGTGGAGAAGGAGATTCAGAGTCGAAGTAGACTACGTCCCTCTTCCCCAGGTCGTCCTCCCGCCTGCCCCTGACGCGGAGAGGCCCACCACAATCCCTCCCATGGACGACGAGGACTTCTTAGGGCACCTGAAGTCTGCCATCACCAACTCTTACAACCGGGGGAGGGTAGACTGGGGACGGGTCCAAATGCTCGTAACCCAGGTATACCCTGGCCTTACGAAAAATCAGATCTGTAATCGAGGAAAATGGCTGAAGAGGCAAGGAATTTTTGATTGGACATTGTAATAATATATTATGTTGATTTGATTTTATTATATTATGTTGAATATATTATGTTGATTTGATTTTATTATGTAACATGAGGCTGCGACCTTGTGTGAATTTTATAACATTTTGACATTCTCCCTGCAAAAACATTCTTTCTTTCAAACAAAGTAAACTAAGTAAACTAAGTAAACTAAGTAAACTAAGTAAACTAAGTAAACTAAGTAAACTAAGTAAACTAAGTAAACTAAGTAAACTAAGTAAACTAAGTAAACTAAGTAAACTAAGTAAACTAAGTAAACTAAGTAAACTAAGTAAACTAAGTAAACTAAGTAAACTAAGTAAACTAAGTAAACTAAGTAAACTAAGTAAACTAAGTAAACTAAGTAAACTAAACTAAGTAAACTAAGTAAACTAAGTAAACTAAGTAAACTAAGTAAACTAAGTAAACTAAGTAAACTAAGTAAACTAACTAAGTAAACTAAGTAAACTAAGTAAACTAAGTGGGCTAAGTGGGCTGGGTGGGCTAAGTGGGGCTAAGTGGGCTAAGGTGGGCTAAGTGGGCTGGTGCTAAACTAAAACTAGCAAACTAAGTAAACTAAACCAAAACTAAGTAAACCAAGTAAACTGCAAACTAAGGTGGTGGGCTAAGGTGGGCTAAGTGGGCTAAACAAAGCTAAGCAACTAAGTGGGCTAAGTAAACTAAGTAAACTAAGTAAACTAAGTAAACTACTAAGTAAACTAAGTAAACTAAGTGGGCCAAAACTGGTGGGCAACCAAGCAAACTGAGTGGGGCAAGGTGGGCTGGTAAACCAAGTGGGCTGGGTGGGCTAAACTACAAACTGCAAACCAAGTGGGCTAAGGAACTAAGTGGGCTAGCAAACTAAAACCAAGTAAACCAAGCAAACTAGGTGGGCCATAAACCAAGCAAAACCAACCAAACCAAGTGGGCTAAGCAAACTAAGCAAACTGAGTAAACCTAAACTGGGCTAACTGGGCCTAAGGTGGGCTAAGTAAACTAAGTAAACTAAGTAAACTAAACTAACTAAATGGGCTAACCTAAACCAAGTAAACCAAGCTAACCAAGGGCTAAGTAAACTAAGTAACTAAGTAAACTAAGTAAACTAAGTAAACTAAGTAAACTAAGTAAACTAAGTAAACTAAGTAAACTAAGTAAACTAAGTAAACTAAGTAAACTAAGTAAACTAAGTAAACTAAGTAAACTAAGTAAACTAAGTAAACTAAGTAAACTAAGTAAACTAAGTAAACTAAGTAAACTAAGTAAACTAAGTAAACTAAGTAAACTAAGTAAACTAAGTAAACTAAGTAAACTAAGTAAACTAAGTAAACTAAGTAAACTAAGTAAACTAAGTAAACTAAATGAACCAAGTAAACTAAATGAACCAAGTAAACTAAATGAACCAAGTAAACTAAATGGACCAAGTAAACTAAGTAAACTAAATGAACTAAGTAAGCTAAGTAAACTTAATGAACTAAGTAAGCTAAGTAAACTGAGAAACAGACATTTGCTCATAAATCAGAAAGCTATCAATGAATCTTTCTGAAATGGCCATTCCGGCTATTTTGAGCACATATGAAGCTATATACAAAATTTAGGAGAGATTGAGTATTTGCTTTTCAAGATAGAAATAAATGTCTGTGACACTAATCCTATCCCAAAATCAACCATACTAAGTGTCACAGACATTTGCTCATAAATCAAAAAGCTATCAATGAATCTTTCTGAAATTTGGAAGTATTGTTTGAAACACAATTAATACCTCACATACAAAATTTCGGGTAAATTGAGCATTTAATTTTGGAGATATGTACTAATGTCTGTGACACTTATGCAAATACCAATCGTATGCATTTCAGAATGAGTTTTTCCTTTTATCTCGAAAATCTATAGTCAGAGCATGATGAAACCTTAACCTTAACCTTAACCTTAACGGCTTATGACTCCCATAGCAACCGTACGATAACCCATAGCAACCAGTCTAAAAACTGAGGAGTTTTCAGCGAAGCTACGGCTTATGACTCCCATAGCAACCGTACGTCTACCCATAGCAACCAGTCTAAAAACTGAGGAGTTTTCAGCGAAGCTACGGCTTATGACTCCCATAGCAACCGTACGTCTACCCATAGCAACCAGTCTAAAAACTGAGGAGTTTTCAGCGAAGCTACGGCTTATGACTCCCATAGCAACCGTACGATAACCCATAGCAACCAGTCTAAAAACTGAGGAATTTTCAGCGAAGCTACGGCTTATGACTCCCATAGCAACCGTACGATTACCCATAGCAACCAGTCTAAAAACTGAGGAGTTTTCAGCGAAGCTACAGCTTATGACTCCCATAGCAACCGTACGATAACCTATAGCAACCAGTCTAAAAACTGAGGAGTTTTCAGCGAAGCTACGGCTTATGACTCCCATAGCAACCGTACGATAACCCATAGCAACCAGTCTAAAAACTGAGGAGTTTTCAGCGAAGCTACGGCTTATGACTCCCATAGCAACCGTACGTCTACCCATAGCAACCAGTCTAAAAACTGAGGAGTTTTCAGCGAAGCTACGGCTTATGACTCCCATAGCAACCGTACGTCTACCCATAGCAACCAGTCTAAAAACTGAGGAGTTTTCAGCGAAGCTACGGCTTATGACTCCCATAGCAACCGTACGATAACCCATAGCAACCAGTCTAAAAACTGAGGAGTTTTCAGCGAAGCTACGGCTTATGACTCCCATAGCAACCGTACGATTACCCATAGCAACCAGTCTAAAAACTGAGGAGTTTTCAGCGAAGCTACGGCTTATGACTCCCATAGCAACCGTACGATAACCTATAGCAACCAGTCTAAAAACTGAGGAGTTTTCAGCGAAGCTACGGGTTATGACTCCCATAGCAACCGTACGATAACCCATAGCAACCAGTCTAAAAACTGAGGAGTTTTCAGCGAAGCTACGGCTTATGACTCCCATAGCAACCGTACGATAACCCATAGCAACCAGTCTAAAAACTGAGGAGTTTTCAGCGAAGCTACGGCTTATGACTCCCATAGCAACCGTACGATAACCCATAGCAACCAGTCTAAAAACTGAGGAGTTTTCAGCGAAGCTACGGCTTATGACTCCCATAGCAACCGTACGATAACCCATAGCAACCAGTCTAAAAACTGAGGAGTTTTCAGCGAAGCTACGGCTTATGACTCCCATAGCAACCGTACGATAACCTATAGCAACCAGTCTAAAAACTGAGGAGTTTTCAGCGAAGCTACGGCTTATGACTCCCATAGCAACCGTACGATAACCCATAGCAACCAGTCTAAAAACTGAGGAGTTTTCAGCGAAGCTACGGCTTATGACTCCCATAGCAACCGTACGATAACCCATAGCAACCAGTCTAAAAACTGAGGAGTTTTCAGCGAAGCTGGTTGTCTCTCCACTTCCGTGTCTCTCCACTTCCGTGTACGATATTTGAAGTTGTAGGCATCTTCAAACAATCGAGAGGTATCAATCTTTAAACTTTACAACACTACTTTAAACAATCAAATTTGAGGATGTCGAAATGATGAATATGTAAACCACGTGACGGGTACAGCGAAGGGGGATTGGGGGGCCATGGCGCTGAAAAGTCTCGGGGGCTAGTCTGCATGCGGTTGCCATTCTCTTCAGATCTGACTTGGGCTTTGTGGGACGCACATTAAGAGGACTGGCAGACACCATCACAAATAAGATAAGTTTTTAATGTCTGTTGTGTGTTGGTTTCCACGCACATCACCCAATCTAACCTCACTTAATGCAGACTAACCCCATAGCTCGACATCCTCAAAATTTGATTGTGCATGTAGTGCTGTGGAGGCGGGACTGCAATTGATAAATAGATTAGTTGGTCGATCAACTGATTGATTGACTAATAACACTATGGCAGCATGCAGGGTAATGTCTATTCGAGTCTACTTCAGTCAACTTGTTTACATGATCAGTTCCCTGTTTTGTGGGCTGATTTTGCTGACATACTTGATACCTGAGCCTTGTTTTGGGCAGGGTTTGGACTCGTTAGTATTTCCGAAAAGTTCTTTGACTTTTGATAGTGGCCAAAAGGGTACGGTTGAATCACACATCTAAAAACTCTTAAATTGTGATGTACAAGGTACTGCTACGCAATTAAGCAATTAGATGATGATCAGTTTAATAACGGCCACGGGTCTATAGTGTGTGTGGCAGACCTATAAAATTTGACTCTACTTTCAATTATCTTGATATCAATTGCCTTGACTGAAATAGAAATGTGTGATTCTCCCCAAGTTCCGATCCACTACTATTGAGGTAGAATTCTAAATCATATAAATATGTAAACATTAATGTACTTATTATTTTAGTTTTAACTTATTTTAAGACAATATTATTGTAATGATTTGATATTATGATATGAGATTTTGCTGCATGCTGCCATAGGTAAACAGTTATATTATGAGACATTAGAAAATTTTAATAAAGGTTAAATCCTGTGTCAAAGTGCACAACCCTGCATAATGCACATTTGCAACCCAATTATCACCAACTCACCCACATGTTTGCTACTGTGTGTTGTCGGTATAATTGGAATATAAATGTAACAAATAAGCAAGGAATGGAAATGGCAGTGAAAACTATGTACATATGCTGATCTTTTCAATTTCATCAACTTTATAAACCTTGACTTAAAAACACCATATAAACTGCCAAAATGTTTATTTCAGGTGTCTGCCGGATTACTTTGCGTCTCATCTGCTGAGAGTGGCGATCGCTCCAGCTAGCTCCCCGTGCACGGATTGGTGCTCTGGTTCCCTTGTCCCCTGGAGCGCCTCCCTTCATCATCATGACGAAAGGCAAACGACCAGCCCAATCTGGAGATTTGAAAACCCCTGCTGCAACCTTAACAGTCCCAAACAAGAGAGCTGCAAGGTCAGCTGGGAACTCACCTGCTTCTTCTCCAGTGAGTCGTAAAGACTCTCTCCCTCCCTCCAAGCCACCAACATCAAGCAGCTCAGTCGCTGAAGACCTTGATGAAACACTGCAGATAGATGTCCTAGAAACAAGCTTTATGTCCACACCAGCAAACAGCAGTCTGCTAGCACCCACCAAGCTGACAAACTGTCCCTGTGCTGTGTTTGACCGGAAAAGCACAGACATCACATGCTCCAAGTGCAACAGAAGCTGGCACACAGAGTGTTGTAACCTGAAAGGACTCACGCAAGCTGTTACCAAGAAATTAGGGCCTAAATGGGAATGCCCCTGGTGCTACCAGCCCTCAGTACCAAATCCTGATGTCAAAAATGGGAATGAGACTGCAGAGTCGTTGAAAGCATTCATGTCTGACATCTCACGACTTCAGAACTGTTCTGAGATGCTAAGGGATGGTGCCTCAAGTGTAGAGTTCTTCAATCACCACATCAAACATTTGCTCCATTTTTTCACAATGAACTTCCTTGTTAAGTGATTGACTTAAGTGGATCATATGTCACCAAGGTGATGCTGTCTCACATGCCGCATTCGTTGCTTGAATCAAGTTCTTGACAGGAATTAAACAGGATGAGTGGATCACATATCACCACTTAACGACGTAGCTCGTTGTTCTTCCTTAGGGTGTATTCCATGACACCACTTTAGCACTGTGAAGTTTATGCTCCTTCTCGTCATGAGCTGACACCATGTCTCACATGTCGATGTGTGACGAGTTGGTGATAAGGATTGACACTTAGCATCATGCTAACGAGCTAGCCAATATCGAATATATAAGCCAAGTTGAAGTTCAAAGAGTATCGTCTTCCATTATGCCTTCATCATTTGTCCAGACAACGTACAACGAATACCTCGAAGCATGCCCTCCTTCTGATCCAGCCCTGCAACGCCCTGACCTCGATTACTACCGAGTTTCTGTGGCGGTGAGATCCCCCTCCTCCCCCATCTTGGACCTACTCCAGGCGCTCTGCGGGGAGATGGTTACCCTCTCATCTAAAGGGAGTCCACGTTCTGGAGCTGAACAGAACATTCCCGAAGACCACCTCATCCTGACGTTCCACCCTATTATAATCTCCACCATCAACGTCGGGGACCTAAAGGACCGTCTGCTGAAGAGACTCACCTTGAAAGGCTATCCCTCCTTCAAGGATCCGACCACAAGAACTCTGGTGAGGCAGACTAGACCCGTTCCTGTCAAAGTATTCCTGAAGGCCCTCCAGAAGTGCGGCGTACCTGCAGTCTCCCTCACCAATTATGGGATGAAGAACCCCCTAATGGACTCCCCTCTTCATCTTCATTCTGATGCCCTGCTGTCCCACCCTCCCCAGCTGACTACCCCCCAATTCCTTCGACGTGTCCTACTCCTGCTACCTCCCAACCCTTCTCACCATTAGGATCAGAGCTGCACCTGACATCACCCGATACGTCCTCTTCTCACCCCTGGATCAACGTGTACCCCCTCTACGGTACAACATGGGAGGATCGCTGAAGAGGGTGCTGGTGGAGAATCCCGACCCTGCTGATTCCTGCGTGGTGTCCTGCAGCACCTACTCCCCCCTCCACCACCACGTGATCCAGGCGACTGGGAAGGGGATGCTGACGGCACCTGGGAGCATCCGGAATGGACAGAAGAGGTTGGAGACATACCAGACGCTCTACAGAGACCTCCTAGGCGTCGACTACCGTCGGTTGGGTGGGCTGCGGCACGAGAGTCGGGTGCAAGCCCACACTCCTCTCGTGGCTCTACGGCTGGTTGAGGAGACAAAGCCCTGGGAGATCAGGAACTACAACCCTGAGATTTTCTCGATGTCTGTGGAGGATTACCTGGTGGCCCTCCCTCAGGTGCTGGACCGGGCGGTGGACGAGCTTCACAGCCTCGGGTTTACACTGGCTCACCGGGCACCTCCTCCAGGTCAATCGGCGACTTGCACCGATGCTCACAAGTCGGTGTTCGGTGACCTGAGGAGATTGTTCGGTGAGACAGTGTTACCCGGGTCCTTTGTGACCGACCCCATCGCCGAGGACGCCTGGTGGAGGAGGAGATTCAGAGTCGAAGTAGACTACGTCCCTCTTCCCCAGGTCGTCCTCCCGCCTGCCCCTGACGCGGAGAGGCCCACCACAATCCCTCCCATGGACGACGAGGACTTCTTAGGGCACCTGAAGTCTGCCATCACCAACTCTTACAACCGGGGGAGGGTAGACTGGGGACGGGTCCAAATGCTCGTAACCCAGGTATACCCTGGCCTTACGAAAAATCAGATCTGTAATCGAGGAAAATGGCTGAAGAGGCAAGGAATTTTTGATTGGACATTGTAATAATATATTATGTTGATTTGATTTTATTATATTATGTTGAATATATTATGTTGATTTGATTTTATTATGTAACATGAGGCTGCGACCTTGTGTGAATTTTATAACATTTTGACATTCTCCCTGCAAAAACATTCTTTCTTTCAAACAAAGTAAACTAAGTAAACTAAGTAAACTAAGTAAACTAAGTAAACTAAGTAAACTAAGTAAACTAAGTAAACTAAGTAAACTAAGTAAACTAAGTAAACTAAGTAAACTAAGTAAACTAAGTAAACTAAGTAAACTAAGTAAACTAAGTAAACTAAGTAAACTAAGTAAACTAAGTAAACTAAGTAAACTAAATAAAAACTACAAACTAAGTAAACTAAATAAACTAAGTAAACTAAATAAACTAAGTAAACTAAGTAAACTAAGTAAACTAAGTAAACTAAGTAAACTAAGTAAACTAAGTAAACTAAGTAAACTAAGTAAACTAAACTAAGTAAACTAAACTAAGTAAACTAAGTAAACTAAGTAAACTAAGTAAACTAAGTAAACTAAGTAAACTAAACCAAGTAAAACTAAGTAAACTAAGTAAACTAAAGTAAACTAAACCAAAACTAAGTAAACTAAGTAAACTAAGTAAACTAAGTAAACTAAGTAAACTAAGTAAACTAAGTAAACTAAGTAAACTAAGTAAACTAAGCAAACTAAGTAAACTAAGTAAACTAAGTAAACTAAGTAAACTAAGTAAACTAAGTAAACTAAGTAAACTAAGTAAACTAAGTAAACTAAGTAAACTAAGTAAACTAAGTAAACTAAGTAAACTAAAACTAAGTAAACTAAACTAACTAAAGTAAACTAAGTAAACTAAGTAAACTAAGTAAACTAAGTAAACTAAGTTAACTAAGTAAACTAAGTAAACTAAGTAAACTAAGTAAACTAAGTAAACCTTAACCTTAACCTTAACGGCTTATGACTCCCATAGCAACCGTACGATAACCCATAGCAACCAGTCTAAAAACTGAGGAGTTTTCAGCGAAGCTACGGCTTATGACTCCCATAGCAACCATACGATAACCCATAGCAACCAGTCTAAAAACTGAGGAGTTTTCAGCGAAGCTACGGCTTATGACTCCCATAGCAACCGTACGATAACCCATAGCAACCAGTCTAAAAACTGAGGAGTTTTCAGCGAAGCTACGGCTTATGAATCCCATAGCAACCGTACACATAACACACTTTCAACACTTACACGCTTACACACTTAACATACTCACGCTTACACACTTAACACACTCGCGCTTACACACTTAACACACTCACGCTTACGCACCTACATACTCACGCTTACACACTTTCAACACTCACGCTTACGCACCTACATACTCACGCTTACACACTTAACACACTCACGCTTACATACTTACACACTCGCACTTACACACTTACACACTCGCGCTTACACACTTTCAACACTCACGCTTACATACTTTCAACACTCACGCTTACATACTTTCAACACTCACGCTTACACACTTAACACACTCACGCTTACACACTTAACACACTCGCGCTTACACACTTTCAACACTCACGCTTACGCACCTACATACTCACGCTTACACACTTAACACACTCACGCTTACATACTTACACACTCGCGCTTACACACTTTCAACACTCACGCTTACGCACCTACATACTCACGCTTACACACTTAACACACTCGCGCTTACACACTTTCAACACTCACGCTTACGCACCTACATACTCACGCTTACACACTTAACACACTCACGCTTACATACTTTCAACACTCACGCTTACGCACCTACATACTCACGCTTACACACTTAACACACTCGCGCTTACACACTTAACACACTCACGCTTACGCACCTACATACTCACGCTTACACACTTAACACACTCACGCTTACATACTTACACACTCGCGCTTACACACTTTCAACACTCACGCTTACGCACCTACATACTCACGCTTACACACTTAACACACTCACGCTTACATACTTTCAACACTCACGCTTACGCACCTACATACTCACGCTTACACACTTAACACACTCACGCTTACATACTTACACACTCGCGCTTACACACTTTCAACACTCACGCTTACACACTTTCAACACTCACGCTTACATACTTACACACTCGCGCTTACATACTTAACACACTCACGCTTACATACTTACACACTCGCGCTTACACACTTTCAACACTCACGCTTACGCACCTACATACTCACGCTTACACACTTAACACACTCGCGCTTACACACTTTCAACACTCACGCTTACGCACCTACATACTCACGCTTACACACTTAACACACTCGCGCTTACACACTTTCACACTCACGCTTACGCACCTACATACTCACGCTTACACACTTAACACACTCGCGCTTACACACTTTCAACACTCACGCTTACACACCTACATACTCACGCTTACACACTTAACACACTCACGCTTACATACTTACACACTCGCGCTTACACACTTTCAACACTCACGCTTACACACTTTCAACACTCACGCCTGCACACCTACATACTCACGCTTACACACTTAACACACTCACGCTTACATACTTACACACTCGCACTTACACACTTTCAACACTCACGCTTACACTCCTACATACTCACGCTTACACACTTAACACACTCACGCTTACATACTTACACACTCGCGCTTACACACTTTCAACACTCACGCTTACACACTTTCAACACTCACGCTTACGCACCTACATACTCACGCTTACACTCCTACATACTCACGCTTACACACTTAACACACTCACGCTTACATACTTACACACTCGCGCTTACACACTTTCAACACTCACGCTTACACACTTTCAACACTCACGCTTACACACTTACACTTACACACTTACGCTTACACATTAACGCTTACACTCTCACACTTATACACTCGCACTTACACAGTTAAACACTTGCACTTACACACTTACGCGTACACACTTACCCACTTACACGCTCGCACTTACACCCGTGAAATTCTTGCCTTACTGGTGGTAGACCAGTGCAACTGTGGCAATTTTAAATAACTGGGGGGCACTGGACATTTGGAACTTCTAACGGCTCTTGTATCAAGAAAACAAAACAAAAAACCCTTATCTCCGTGTTTGGGGCACTAATTATAGTCCATAATTAAAGTATGTGACGGAATCTGCAATATAATCAAACCATATGTACTTTAGAGGCGTAAGACGAACACGCAGACAATATAGAGCCCTGCGCGAGCAGGGCTCTATATAATATTTAAATGTCGACAGCGAAGCTGGAGACATTTAAATGATTTAGAGTGCGAGGCGAAGCGAAGCTGAGCCGAGTGCTCTAAATCATATTTCTGCGGTGAGTTTGAGCCTCTAAAGTACTATAGTAGTCGAACGGTGTACACAAGACACACCCTGTACACAACAAGCACACATTACCTTATATGGTAATAATAAAAAATGCTTGTTTACACAAAACAAAAAAGCGTATAACTCAGCCGTTTTTTGAGCAATTTTGATCAAATTTTCAGGATATTACGGGCAAGATATGACCAATATAATCCTGGAGTAGCTAACATTTTTGACCTCCAGATATTGAGATATGACAAATAAACTGGTGTTTTGTTTTAAAGTTACCGCTTAATAAGTGGCTTTTCGGTCATAACTCCGCTTCTGGGGCTCAAAAATGAATCTAAACTTCACTGAGATGTTGCTTATATCTAGCTCTAAATATCCTGAAAGTTTCATCAAGTTTGCTCAAAAAACCTCGGAGATATGCACATTTTTGTAACGCAAAAACAAAGGTCGCATAGATTTACATTTAATGTTGTAAGTCATAACAAACACATGATATAAAACGCGTGTAGAACACGACTCTACGCATATAGTACTACCCTCTATATCGGTCAAAACTTGTCGTGAGACTAAAATCTATTGTCAGAGCATGATGAAACCTTGCTCCGTACCCACTAATATGGCCATTCCGTTTATTTTGAGCACATATGAAGCTATATTTGGATATAAAATACGTTTTGAGTCAATCGGCTGTTGGTTCGTGCTCGCTGACAGTTTTTCGACTATAACTCAAAAAGTAAAAATGATATCGAAAAAATAACACCGTAGCGTATACTTTTCACGTCGAGATCTACAAGTATACGAAATTTCAGATCTCTACCTCGAAAAAAAATATTGCACGTGCAAATGCGCGCAGGCGCGCCAACTATGAATTTTGACATCTGAAAATCTCAAAAGATGAAATTCCATCTTATATCTAAGTCCTAGTTTTGGAGGCATGCAAAAAGATTAACCAGAAGCTGAGAAAAGTGCAAAAGGGGGCGGCACCTAAACGAGAAATGTACAATTGTGGAGATAAGTGTCACAGACATTTGATCATAACTCAAAAAACAGTCAATGAATCTTTCTGAAACTTGGGTGGGATGTTTGAAAGACAAATAATACCTCTCATACAAAATTTAGGAGAGATTGAGCATTTGCTTTTCAAGATAGAATTAAATGTCTGTGACACTAATCCTAACCCAAAGTCAACCATACTAAGTGTCACAGACATTTGCTCATAAATCAGAAAGCTATCAATGAATCTTTCTGAAATTTGGAAGCATTGTTTGAAACACAATTAATACCTCACACACAAAATTTCGGGTAAATTGATCATTTAATTTCGGAGATATGTACTAATGTCTGTGACACTTATGCAAATACCAATCGTTTGCATTTCAGAATAAGTTTTTTCCTTTTGTCTCGGAAATCTATTGTCAGAGCATGATGAAACCTTGCTCCGTACCCACTAATATGGCCATTCCGGTTATTTTAAGCACATATGAAGCTATATTTGGATATAAAATACGTTTTGAGTCAATCGGCTGTTGGTTCGTGCTCGCTGACAGTTTTTCGACTATAACTCAAAAAGTAAAAGAGATATCGAAAAAATAACACCGTAGCGTATACTTTTGGCATCGAGATCTACAAGTATACAAAATTTCAGATCTCAACCTCGAAAAAAAATATTGCACGTGCAAATGCGCGCAGGCGCGCCAACTATGAATTTTGACATCTGAAAATCTCAAAAGATGAAATTCCATCTTATGTCTAAGTCCTAGTTTTAGAGGCATGCAAAAAGACCATTCAGAAGCTGAGAAAAGTCCAAAGGGGGCTAGCACCTATATGAAAAATCTCCAAAATTTGCACGATATGTATCAACTGCCACCTGATTGTCCAAAATCATCTTAAACCTTCACAGACATTTGATCATAACTCAAAAAACAGTCAATGAATCTTTCTGAAACTTGGGTGGGATGTTTGAAAGACAAATAATACCTCTCATACAAAATTTAGGAGAGATTGAGCATTTGCTTTTCAAGATAGAATTAAATGTCTGTGACACTAATCCTAACCCAAAATCAACCATACTAAGTGTCACAGACATTTGCTCATAAATCAGAAAGCTATCAATGAATCTTTCTGAAATTTGGAAGCATTGTTTGAAACACAATTAATACCTCACACACAAAATTTCAGGTAAATTGATTATTTAATTTCGGAGATATGTACTAATGTCTGTGACACTTATGCAAATACCAATCGCTTGCATTTCAGAATGAGTTTTTCCTTTTATCTTGAAAATCTATTGTCAGATCATGATGAAACCTTGCTCCGTACCCACTAATATGGCCATTCCGGTTATTTTAAGCACATATGAAGCTATATTTGGATATAAATTACGTTTTGAGTCAATCGGCTGTTGGTTCGTGCTCGCTGACAGTTTTTCGACTATAACTCAAAAAGTAAAAGAGATATCGAAAAAATAACACCGTAGCGTATACTTTTCGCATCGAGATCTACAAGTACACAAAATTTCAGATCTCTACCTCGAAAAAAAATATTGCACGTGCAAATGCGCGCAGGCGCGCCAACTATGAATTTTGACATCTGAAAATCTCAAAAGATGAAATTCCATCTTATATCTAAGTCCTAGTTTTGGAGGCATGCAAAAAGACCATTCAGAAGCCGAGATAAGTCCAAGAGGGTCTAGCACCTATATGAGAAAATCTCCAAAAATTTGCACGGCAATATCGTACCACCTGATTGTCCAATCATCTTGAAACCTTCACCCAAAATTCAACCAAAAAATACATAGCTGGTGCAGACATTTGAACATTGTATCAAAAACAGTCAATGAATATTTCAAAAACTTGGGTGGGATGTTTGAAAGACAAATAAACCTCTCATAAAAATTTAACCCTAGAACCCCTAACCCTTGCCCCAACCCTAAATTAAACCCTGTGACACTAACCCTAACCCAAACCCCAACCCTAACCTGTCACCCCCAACCTCAACCCTCCCCAAAGCCTAACAATGAATCCCCGCCACAAACCCTAACCCAACCCAAAATTTCGCCTAACCCCAACCCTAAACCTAATTTTGGAATATGTACTAACCCTAACCCTAACCCCAACTCCTAACCCTAACCCTAATGAATTTTTCCCCAACCCTAAAATCTATTGTCACCCTTTGATGAAACCTTAACCCCAACCCCTAACCCCAAACCCTAACCCGGTTAACCCTAACCCCATATGAACCCCAACCCCAAAAAATACGTTTTGACCCTAACCCCTGTTGGTTACCCCCTACCCCTACCCTTTTCGACCCCCTAACCTCAAAAAGTAAAAGAGATATAACCCCTAAACCCGTAGCGTATAACCCGTCGACCCCAAAGTATAACCCTAACCCTAACCTCAACCCTAACCCCAACCCTAACCCTAACCCTAACCCAACCCAAATTTTGACCCTGAAAATCTAACCCTAAACCCCATCTTATATCAAAGTCCTAACCCCAACCCCAACCCCAACCCTTAACCCTAACCCTAAAACCCCAACCCTTTAACCTCAACCCTAACCCTAACCCTAACCCTAACCCTAACCCTAACCCTAACCCTAACCCTAACTCCAACCCAACCCAAACCCCAACCCTAACCTACATTTGAACCCTAACCCTCAAAAAACCCCAATGAATCTTTCTGAAACTTGGGTGGGATGTTTGAAAGACAAATAATAACCCTCACCCCAAAATTTAGGAACCCCTGAGCCCCAACTTTTCAAGATAGAATTAAATGTCTGTGACCCTAATCCTAACCCAAAATCAACCATACTAACCCTCAACCCATTTGCTCACCCTAATCAGAAAGCTAACCCCTGGCTTTCCCTTAATTTGGAACCCTTGTTTGAAACCCAACCCTAACCCTCACCCAAAATTTTAACCCTTGAACCCCAATTTTAACCCTAACCCTAATGTCTGTGACAACTTAACCAAATACCAATCGCCAACCCTTTCCCCAATGAACCCTCCTAACCTTTTAACTCGAAAATCTAACCCTAATCATGATGAAACCTTGCCCTAACCCACTAATATGGCCATTCCCTTATTTTAACATATGAACCCTATATTTGGATATAAAATAACCCTTTGACCCAAACCCTGTTGGTTCCCTAACCCTGACCCTTTTTCCTATAACCCAAAAAGTAAAGCCTAACCCTAAAATAACAACGTAGCGTACCCTTCGCCGACCCTAACCCTAACCCTTCAATCTCTAACTCGAAAAAATAACCCCAA
>WFMF01000042.1:372500-490537 GCA_011033025.1 Beroe forskalii
ATTGGTAAACATCCTGATATAGGGAGCTTATTGTATCAAACAATATTTTGGCCACACGCACGTCAACTAAGTCATTCACATTGTAGATAATGACTCTAAAATATAGTGGCAATTTCACAATTCATATCACACTTTTTTCCCACTTTCTACAGTCCTGTTTCCGTATTTAGAAACATATAAAATCCAATTGAGTTGGTATAAAATTTTCAATTATGGGAAATTGTTGTTAAGGTATTATAACAATTTAATGTAATACTTTCATATCATTCATTTGATAACGAAATTCATATCGGAAAGAAATTCTTCTTAATCATTGGTATTCAATAATGTTCATTGTTTGGTTGATTGAACCAGAAGAGGTTAAATTGGTATAAGTTAATTATGAATTTTAATAAGTTAAAAACTTTTAGTAGTTTAGTATGATAACCATTTACTGAAAAATAAAATGCTCATATATTTTTACATAGAAGAGCTTTGTAAAAGTTCATACCTATTAATCATCTGTTAAAAATATGTAATACAAGAGCCATAACATCTATAAAAAAGTAATTAAAAAAAGTAAATCAACATTTTATTTTTTCAAATTTCTTGGCTATGGTGCATTTAAGTAGTTTAGTATGATAACCATTTACTGAAAAATAAAATGCTCATATATTTATACATAGAAGAGCTTTGTAAAAGTTCATACCTATTAATCATCTGTTAAAAATATGAAATACAAGAGCCATAACATCTAAAAAAAGTAATTAAAAAAAGTAAATCAACATTTTTTTCATATTTCTTGGCTATGGTGCATTTAAGATGATGTTAAATTTAGACCTGGTCTTTTTTACCATTTGCTGCACTATTAATAAACCCAACTTTAAACCAAGATAACTTGGGCCATGGTTCGCCATTTGATTTGCTGATTTATTGATGATGAAGAACAATCATTTTTGTACACATTCTATTTCATTCAGTTTTACTCCAAATTTTGTTAGATGTGCAATCAGGGTCAAAAGAACCATTGGTTAATAAAAATGCTGATTTTTGCTATCACTAAAAAAACACGTCCATATACCTAATTCTAAATGCATACAGTTGTTTATAAATTATTTTCTTCTTAATTTGTATTTTCTTTTCCCAGGAGGAGTAGGCTCAGGATTTGGATCCTCGTCATACAAATGTTCCTGCTCATCACTGTTACTCTGAGCTTCAGTCTCACCACTAGTGTCACTCTCTCCAGATTGATAAAGTGCCCTCTTTGTGGATCCCTTAAAGGATTATCTGTTAGACGTCATGGCTACATGTAAGTTTAATACATATTCAGTGTAATAATGAAGTGTTCAATTTGAATTAAATATTTCAAATTCAATTTTACATATCAATGTAATATTTGACTGTTTTATATAAGAGAATAATCCAGGTTACCCTGTAGGGGTGAAGGTAAGTCTTAGCCTTGAGAAATTTAGGGAATCAAGGATACTTACTTTCCTCAGACCATAACTCCTGGAGGTAGAGGGTTCTTCATCCTCCATGATCCATTCTGGATCTGCTTCAATCTTGGAGCTCTGGTTAACAAAAAACCGTTAATAATTGTTTCACTGGTTGATCTATATCACTATAAATGATTTTGCTATTTTTGAAAATGATCATTGCAAATGGTTAGTGGTTACCAATCACAAATATCCTTACATAACTCCTATGATCTCCAAACTAAGAATGCATTAAATTTTGTTGAATTTAAATGCAATGGTGGTCAGCAGACCTGCCAGATTTCAAGCACAGCTTTCTCTCCCAATGTCTCAATCTCTGCTTAATAATGCACTAAAAACAAATTTCTATTCTTAATTAGATACCTTTCATCTTGTAATTAAATAACCCACCTCCTTGATTGTACTGGTCGAGGGCTTCTCCTCCTTGACTTCCTCCTTGAATTAAGAATTTTAAAGGCTGAATCGAAAGCTGATTTTTCTAAAAACAGCTCTGAATATTGGCAATAGTTGAAAGGAATAATTTAGTGCTTCTACTGATTGGACAATTATTTGAGTCTTGTATGCATAAAGCAATGAAATATGATTGGATTGAATTGAATATCAATTGAATGAAATATTTGAGGGAAATATCTTCAAATAAAAGTGCCTACCCCTTGGCCCTTGTAACTGCAAAGAAGCTTGAAATTTTCCGTTGCTATTAAATCATCCTCCTCCCTTCTGGTGGTGATGTCGTAGTAAGTTCTCCCTGTTGCCAGAGTATGGCCAGAACTTCCTGCCAATGCCTGTTGATTCTGCAAAGAAGGAAGTCAAGGAACTTTCAAATTACAGAAAATTTGATGTGATAAAGAGTATTTGGTTGATAGAAAATCTATTGTTCGAATTTTGTGAAAATGCCCATGAAATGAATTCTTGGAAATCCTTGGCAAAATGGGTCGGCAATTTTAATGTTTAGCTTTTCAAGGGGTAGGTTTAGGTTTATAAACATAGTGAACATTCCAAAACAGAAATGATAACAATCCAATCTATGTTTGTCTTGTACCTAGTGATTGCTGCCAGTTTTCAAAAATATCCCTAATCTACATACCTTTTGAATCATTGATAACTTACCCTTTTCAGGCTGTTTACGATCATTTGCTGGGACATTGACCATATTGATTTTCTGAGCAATGTCGGCGTGATCTGAGTCCCAAATTCCCTGTTGACAAAACCTTCATCCATTTGCAGGATGTTCAGTGCTCTTCTGAGCTGAAATGTGATCCATTTGGACTTTTGATTCTAAGGTTCTATTTACAAGCATTTCAGCAAAATAGCAAAATTAAAACACAGTTTTCTTGTAATGAAACTTTTTCGTCAGTGCAGACTGCAATCAAAATGTCAAATATTTCGATATAATAAAAGATTTGCAAAACTCGGATCCATTTGTGTGTAGCTGGTTACCTGAAATTATAACTTTTTCTTACCGTTCTGGCAGCATGTTTGCTTCTTGAATCCGTGCCTCGGTAGCCACAGAATACTTGATGGTCAATGTGACCTTCAATAGTGCTTCTGTGTCTCTGAAAATAAAATATTGAACGATTTAATATAATATTCATATTATCATTTCTTAACGTGAAATTGGTAGGTGGTCTTTATAGGTAACGGATCTCTTAGATAAATAAGTCAGAATAACTCAATTCGCATTATACATGGTTGGGGTTAGGATTAAAGTTACGGTTAGAGTTATGGATAGAGTTATGGTTACAGTTATGGTTACAATACTACGGTTATTTCGTTATTTTCATTTTGAATTGTTTCCTTTCATTCAAATAGCTATAGCAGTCAATGACAGGATTCAGGAATCCGACTTCCGAGGATCCAAGTAATTAAGTCAGGGACGGTTTATGAAGAGTATTCTATGCTCGAGACTTCGCTGCGGTCTCATTGCAAACTATTGAACAGCTGAAGGAATGCTGAAAACTAAAACAACTACACTTAGGACTTGATTTCTCTGTTTCATTTTTTTCGAACCAATAACAGGATGTAGAAAATTAATGATGGGAATCATATTTTTTGTTCATCTTATTAAAGTGGGTAGTGGTCCTGATACCTCAATGAAAACTTGGAGCAGTCTGAACATATCTTCCGTAAGGTATATGTGTGGAAGCCCTTTAGAGGTCCAAGTTTTCAGCTGCAGTGTTGTCTTAATGTGGTCGACAAACTCGCTTGCCATCTCCTCTTCCTGCTCGGTAAGAGCGGAGTTCTTCGTGGATTTCTGTAAACAAATTGACCAATGTTATCTTTGAAGAACATAACGTCAATTGATACGATAATTCAACATATTTCCTTGTTTTTGACCTACATTTTCCAACACTTCACCGCCCCCAGATGAGCAAGTAGTCGCTCCAGAATAATCTCGGAGAACTTGACCTGGAACCCCTGACTCCTTATGGCCAGGAGGGCTAGAGCAACTGGATCCTAAGGCTATCAACTACGAGGAATTCAAACAGAAACAACCTAAAATGGTGGCCCTGGTTCTTAACATGGCAGAATGGTTCCTTGCCTCAATGATCTTGATAACCAACAGCAAACAAGTGATGCTGCTTAAATTCAGTTTGATAAAATAAAATATACAATAAGATACAATGCTATATAAGATCTACTGCTACATTAGACTATTAGAAATAAATCTACCTTAACGGCCAAATGATTGTGGGGGCTAACTTCCAGTCTCCAAAGGTGTTTAATCCCCCCATCTACTAGTTGTACCTCTATCTTTTCAGCCTGAAATATCGATTACTCCTTATGTACGTTTCAGTCACCAATGCTATGTGACCTTCATTGTGACACCAATTCAATGTGACACCAGATTCTCAACCTATATAGCCCTACTTGCAAACTAAAGAATCGTTATTTTTAAATATTCTCCAATATTCACCAAATGAATGATTTCCTTGCAAACAAATAGCGCCGCCGCAAATAAAGTGTGTTGATAAGATGAAATCAATTTTAAAATACATTTGATCGTAAGAACCTTTATCTACCACCCTAAGAAATCTACTGAGCAATTCCCCCTACTTCCTTTATATAATAGATTTGTACCTTTTCAACATCTTCGAGGGAGACAGAGAGGGGCTCCCCTGAACGAGTTGCTCTGAGGAGCAAGAAGGCCATTGTCAGTACAGACCTCAGTTTAGAGTGGTCGCTTTGCTCCCATGGATTGGAGGCATCGCTGTACCACTTTGCTAATGATCCGTACACTGGACTAAAAATCAGCGAAACCAGCTGAAAATCATTTAATTATTTTCTATTGAAGTTATCAGAGTACAATATGATTTTACCAAATAAAGATCGTCTTGTGGTTTATGTTCACTAGGAACTTTTATTAAAATTTGTATAGCATGCTTCGAATTACATGCTGCTGGCAACGACCGTTTGATTTTCTGATTGCTTCATTCGTAATACGCCTCCCGAGCATTGTCTGAATGGAAATGACCTGCCACCCAAAACAAGCAAATCAATGATGTAAAAATTTAACAACGGCCATGTAAACATAAAACAACATGTAAAGTATAAACATTTAACAACGGCCAGACATATCTTTGGAGTAAAGTCTATGTGTAGGTACGATTTCAAAAATAAGATAATTTTTAATCACCCAAACTGTAGGATCAATAATTTATTGAAAAGGAAACAAAGTTCTTGGATTGATTAATTAATCTATATTAATAATTTCAGAGTGTTCGTGCATCTGTCTGTCTGTGTAAAATGACTATTTAAGAAGTGCATTTGATATTTTTGATCGTTTTTTTCGGGAAAATCTTCTCCCAATTAAGGGGTTTATTATTATTTAAGGAAAATTTAAATTGGACCATCCGTTGATTAGTTATTTGCATAATCAATATCATGCGTTTACTAATGCTAATATATGCTATGGAAAGGCAATACTATATAGGTGATCTCAAGTTACAAAGTATGTTGTGCAGTGCATTTCCGCGAATATCTGTAATCCTCGGTAAGCGGTAATGGTGATCCAATTATTTAACAAATTCCAAGATGAGGTCATGGAGCAACTTGTAGCTGTTGGCTGCTGGATACAAGATGAACCAAAGGTATCAGGTTGATTGTATCCGCGAATCTTCGCGGGCAAACGCTAGTACAATATATTGTGAGTTTTCATGGAACTATATGGTAAGTTTTGAGGCATCTAACCATGCCATTACACACTTTTTCGAGCTAGTGGGGGCCAAGCCCCCCCCCCCCCCTAGATTTTTTCTAGGGAGGGCCTTTTGAGAATTAGAGGGGGCCTAAATTTTCATGAGCGAATTTTTACATTTAAAAGCCCTGATTTTGCATAAAAATACAACTAAAATCATGTTTTCTGTTTGATTTGATTCCGAAAAGGTGGATTTCAAGGACACTTCGGTTTATTTGAACTTGGTTTTACACTTCATTTTGATTTTCAAATTTTTGAGAAAATCTTAGGTAGGGCCAAGGCCCCCCCTAAGATTTTTCTAGGGGGGCCTTTTCAAAACTAGGGGGGGCCTGGCCCCCCTAAGGGGGGGGCCGTGTAGTCCCATGCATCTAACTATCTAAGTTCTCTCTTATATTGCCCAGTTATAGCGATTAAAAGTGACTTCAGGAATTACAATTCATCGCTTATGAAAGGTAGTGCTACTTATCCATGGGTAGTAGGTACCTCTTGGGGCTTTATCCTGGCAGAAGAGTCCTGGTATCTCCGTAATGCCTTCACTTTCGTCTTCTGTTTGCCCAATAACTTCTTCTTCGCTTTAGTCACCTGTCAAGTACTTAGTGAATCCATGTCTTTGAGATACTAGTTATTTTATTGAAATGGCAATTCCCTGATAATGCTCAGGAAAGCTCAGAGATAGAGCAATTGATAGATTTCTGGAGGTCCGTGAAAAATTAAAAGGAGAGCAAATTGATGAATTAAGAGAAAATTTATCAGCTTACCCTTTCCAATTTTAGGGCTTCTCCTCTAGATATCAGGTTGTTCGCCTCGGCACTTTCGAGAAGCTCTTTCAGATGCGTCAGACGGTTGCTTTGTGTCATTGGTGCTAAAGGACCTGCTGTCACATCTTGCCGGGCAGTGGCCAAGGTTTTTAGAACAGACTCCCATCCATTCACCGACAGAAAGTGACACAAATACCATCTTTCACTAACGCTTGCTGGTTGGTTCAGCTTTCTTTTCTGAAAGTTGAATTTACAGTGTAGTAAGGGAACAGGTGATTATAATGAAAATAGATCTAGCGTGGCAGTCTGGTGGCAAATTAAACCAGTCTTATAACGGGAGAAAGACATGATTCTTCCGGGTCCAGGCTGCCTTCCGAGGCTACCAAGACAGTAAACTCCTCCACCTCCATGGCGGAGCAGCTGCTATGATCAAGGCTACAAGGAGGATGCATGTCACTAGCTCACTAGCAGGAGTGGGCAGGGCTAACAAGATACAGGCCTGGTACCGGATGTGTCGGCAGAAGGCCCTCTACAGGAATAAGATGTGGGCGCTGAGAGAACTGGTGAGGATAAGATGTAAAATCATGGCTAAAATATCAATCTCAGAGGTAAGCTGTTCTCTATGCAATCGCTAAAATCTTAAGCTATAAATTAAAAGAAACCTCATGACCAATTAGCTAATATATTTTTTCAAAACTCAAAGGGTAAGCAAAAACGAGCAATTCAAACTTTTAGACATGGGGAACATGACTAGTAAATTAGTGCTCTAGCATAGTCAGATGCAAATGGTGCAAAACTTAGAAGCAATGTTGATTATTAAGTACATTGCACATCTCGGGTAATGCAATGATTGGAAACTGTTCGAATAAAAAATTGGAGGAAGAGGAGAAATGCCCAATTTTGATTTGCAAAAAATATCCGTTAAAATTACCCATTGAATAAAAATCCTTTCCAGTGCTCTCTTCTCATCGTGTTGCTGGGCCTCCTCTCCTCTGTACTTGGCCCAGTCATCGATGAGGTCTTGGATGGTTCTTACCTCCTGCAATATCAATGATTTAGTAGGCTTTAACTGTTGTCTATCTTTGTTTTCAAGTCCTCGTAAAAATAATGTCTTAAAATATGCGTTAAACGGCCTAGAGTGACCTTTGTTTATGCTTGCCCCACGGGCCGGGCATGCTAGTAAACTAATACAGTACTAGAGTTTAATGTTTTGAACTTTGACCACTTACAGAGTTCGAACTTTTACCAACAAAGGAATTCACGATAGGCAGAGTCGGTGCCACCTCGTCAGGGTTTGGAGGTGCAACTTTATCATCGGTAGCAGGAGGAGCAGTCTTTTGCAGCTGTTGAATATCTGCCGAGTTTTCAGTCCCCGACTGCACCGGAGCAATAGGTGTATCTGACTCAGTGCCCTGTCCAGCTTCCAGTTTTTGAAGGAATTCCTCCAGGTCCTCCTGGCTTGGATTCGCATCTGTATCTGGGTCTTCCGGCTTCTCGATGTATGATTTCTGGAAGGTGAGTTAATTTAGCAAAAAATTTCAGATATGTTTATGGAAATTCCATTGTCATTATAAGATACGAAATTTAGGCTGAAGGTTCACCGAATTATCTTTCGGGATAATAGGTTAGCTAGGATACTATGGCGGTAACTTAGGATACTAGGTTACCACCCCAAAGGACCACTCTATTGATAAATTTTGGATTATCACCCATTTTTTATCAATATAAAGTACCAAGAGTTACTTAGAGGAAATTAGCAACCAGGACCTTCTGAAGAAGCACTGTGGCAAAAGGTGCTGGTAGGTAGGGTGCAGCAACAGGTACCTATACGAGAAAATCTCGCATTGTAGGATCGAGAACCTATTCTAGTATAATTTATTTCAATAAGCTGAATTATTTCGGGTGATGATACACTTAACTAACTCAAGGGTTGTTTGTTATTGACAAAGTCAGCTATTATTAAGCATTCGTATGATAATTGCTGAAGACACACTCTCATTCGTTACTATTGAATAAGATATTTAAATTGTTTGCTTTATTTATTAAAACCTTTTGTAGTGAAATATCCATAACAGGGTTTTCTGCCCTATCGGGCACAGTTTCCTTGTCTTTAGGCTCTTTTTCCTTCTCAGCATATTTCGCCACCCTTACCTCCATGATCTGAAAAACGAATCAAATCACGGAGATAAAAAGTTAAACTTTCACGCTTCCTACGGTAATTTGGAATACCTTATAGAATATCAAGATTAATCAATCAAGTGGGCTATGAATCACGTCTTTCCCTGAAGAAATGGTTCAAATTAGAAACATAGACCTCCAGCGGACACTCGGTCGGGGGACCCTAGGTCGGGGGACTCTGGGCCGGTGAAGGCAAACCTGGGTGGACTCTAGGTAGGGAGATCCCTACAGGGTGGACTCTACAGGGGCCTTTCACCCCGACCGAGTGTTGTATACTCGTTTCCTTTTCTGGGCGAATGTTATTATAAGGAGCCGAAAAAACGTATGTGGTACAATTTGTTCCTCATAATCACCCAATTGCCCAACTGATGACCCCTTGTTAGCACAGAGCACGTGTTGGTTGCATAAACCTATGAGCATGTTAATAACATTATGAGCATAATCTTAAATCATTATTTTTGTTATTTTTTGCCTACTAACTATAAAGACATGGACTGATCAGGGTACAGCATTTCTGTACTGTGGTTAGTAGATAAAAATACCCTGCATATTCCATGCAATTAACCTGTTTTAGAGCTGATTTTCTGCTATCCTCTCCTATCTTCTTCTTTGTGGTTATGTCCGAATATCTTAGGTCGTTGTCATGCTTTTGGACAACATCAGCCAGCTGAAATAGAATAAATATTTGAAAAGCTACTAAATACAATGTACAGTTAGATGAAATGTTGAATATTCCCTAGTTTCATATTGGTATCCACTATCAAAATCAGCATCATTAATTAAGTAAATAATTAGATGCTAATTGGTGGTAAGTAAATACTTTTTAGTAATTGCTCACGCATTTACTTATTATTATGAACAACCCCTGATGTTTTAAGTCATAACCCACCGCCAGGTCTACAGAAAAACGCTTTTTCTAATGGCCCGCCGCCTGGATTACAGAAGAGACCCACCTTCGGATTTGGGGAAGGACTAAACCGAATGAAACTCCGGATTATTGGGAGGAAGATAATGACAAGTGGAGTTAGTTTTAAATGACTTGTTTGATCAGCTTTGATCAGCGTTTTGGTAGTTCATCCTATGTTGCAGGATTAATAAGGCCATGAATTATCATCAAGATGATGAATTATCATCAAGTGTTTCAATTTAAAAAAGATTAAATTTCAGACGTCAGTACAATCACGTTGTTTCATCATGATACAATAATTCATTTAGTAATTTTAACTGCATGAATCAATTTATAAATTCAGTTATAACGAGATATGTTTGTGAAGATAAAATTAGCTGCTTTGCTTAAATATAAAAATAACCTCTTTATGTTCCCTCCGTATGTGTTCGGCAACGTTTGAAACATTAACTTTCTTGGCGCACACCAAGCAATATACGGTATTCCTGGAGTCGCTTTTGTATTCATGATATTTTGCCAACTTTATACTTTCTGCCAACCCTGAAAAACAGAATATATATGAGTATTGATAACTTATAGAATTTTAAATTCATGAAACGCAATAAATATGTGAATGCCGCCAATATTCAGAGCACTGAGAACAGTGCTGATTTACGGTGTTTTCTACTACTCAATGTCGGCCAATGATTCTGGGAGGGTATATGTCCTCCCATTATTGTGTTTTGGGGGCACTATTACTCAACTATGTATCGAAACTTTACACACCTTTCGACACAGAACAATGACGCAAAATGTGCCTCTTGAGTGCCGTTGTTCCTTTGAGGCTGTTCCCGCAATCCTTGCACGTCTTCTCCTCCTGGAAAGAATTTCTTTCTAAATCTACCAGCTGCTAGAATATTATTATCTTATAGTCTGCACAACAACAATAATTAATGTGAAAATGATGAAGGGTCTTTGGAGTGGAGGAACAGAAAATATTGAATTTGCGTGCTTTAGGACTGATATACCAGTATCTGCACTTTCTTCTTGGTACGGGCAGCTGATGGAGCACCCGGAGTTTTACTGGAGGAGTCCAATGCTTGGGTGGCTGAATCGGCCTTGCTGTCAGGTTGGCAATCCACAGGGGGTTCAGCAGCATGCGATGATCCCATGGAGTCCACTGCTTGGGTGGCTGAATCGGCCTTGCTGTCAGGTTGGCAATCCACAGGGGGTTCAGCAGCATGCGATGATCCCATGGAGTCCACTGCTTGGGTGGCTGAATCGGCCTTGCTGTCAGGTTGGCAATCCACAGGGGGTTCAGCAGCATGCGATGATCCCATGGAGTCCACTGCAGAAGTGGTCGAAGCAGACTCTGAAGTCTGGATTCGACCTGGGCTGCTCTGAGGTGCAGCTTTCAGAGGAACTGGCATCGTTTTGAAATTGCCAACAACGATGATGGGATTGCTGCTGGCTGTCCTCTTCACTGGTGGGGGACTATCTAGCCATGCAATCACCTGACGGGAAATGGGAAAATTTGAATAAGGAGACAAAATCGTATTGGGGTCCAAAAGATTGAAGTTTAAACGATATAACTGATACGAAAGAGGTGTAATCAGAAGCTTTCGAAAATCATTTATGATTATCGTCGTCAGCTTGGAGTGAACGTCAAACATCCACAGAAATAATGGAAAATGCTATTGATTGAGGTGACATTATGATTTTCACGAACTCATCCATGTGTATCTATGTTAATATATTAAAAGCATTCATTCTCTGTAGTATTTTTGGGGGGTGGGTGGGTTGGCCCAGGATCAAGCTATGGTACTCTAACTTTTGCTTACCTCGTGAGAGCTCTGGCCCATTCCCTCTGTGCCAGATTTGTCTGGGGATGTTGGCTGAAGATGAAATTCAGATAATTGGATGAGAGAACTCCTCCATGAGTATCTATATAAAAAGCATTCATTCTCTATAGTATTATTTGGGGGTGGGTGGGTTGGCTCAGGATCAAGCTATGGTACTCTAACTTTTGCTTACCTCGTGAGAGCTCTGGCCCATTCCCTCTGTGCCAGATTTGTCTGGGGATGTTGGCTGAAGATGAAATTCAGATAATTGGATGAGAGAACTCCTCCATGAGTATCTATATAATAAGCAGACATTCTCTATAGTTTTATTTGGGGGTGGGTGGGTTGGCTCAGGATCAAGCTATGGTACTCTGACTTTTGTTTACCTCGTGAGAGCTCTCTTTACATTCTTCAATGCCAGATTTCTTTGGCAATTAAAGCTTAACAAATCAAGGGAAGGGCGAAGGTAGAGGATCGGAAACAACAAATGAATGCAGCTATTATAGTTGAGATAATATGAAATCTTAGGGGGATTGTCTTACTTAAGGGAAATGCTACCTTTACATAAATACATTTTTTGATGCTACCTTTGCATAAATACCTTTTTTGTATCACGAAAACTTTCGGTCACTTTATACTTATTTATTTATTTATTTTTGATTGACTGGTAAATAAAAAGTTAAGTGTTTAAACAAGTCATATTCACATCTTGAGCCATCGTTAAGTTCATTTTATGCTCAGAAAGTGCTCAAGAGTCTAGGGGCGGCAAGCGGTCAGTAAGGGTCAACAAAGTATCAGTTATAGGGGGACATTGATAGACTTTCATACAACCAAATTTTTCTGTGTAGGTAAAATTTGAAGGAAATACCATGAGCTCTTGATCTCTGCTTTCTGTGTCTTCCCTCAGTTCCCCTTCCTCGATTTCAGAGTCTTCCGTCGCAAAACTTGGCTGAGGGAAAATTGGTATCATTACAGTATTGAGATACAATAATTGAATGAGGAAGTGGGTATTTCCATGGGTATTTGGTTATAAACTGGGCCCAGTCATGTTTAGGACTCCCATTGCAGCCTCTAATTAAAGTAGAGCTGCTATTCAAATAGGAAACCATAAAACTTTACATTATAAAAATTGAAGCAAATTTGTTCTGGAAAGTGCCTGAATCTGTTTAATTTCCAACTTATTATATACATCGTCTTAGGGGCACCTCAGGGTTATGTGTTACTTTACAGAAATTCACAATACTCACCACTTTTTGTATTACCGATACTTTTGGACCAAAATGATTTCTATTCTTACCTCAAGATACTCGTCTTCCGTTATAGTACTTGCGTTAGGCTCTGCGGTTAGCTTCTTCTTTTTCTTTAGGGCCCTATCTCTTTGTTTCTTTCTTTTTCTTCTTAGAGACTCAAGCCGAGATGCCCGTTCCTGAATTTTCATCATTATTGTGAAATATCCCTTTCTGTAGATACCTATATGAATAGTTCACAACACTATAATTGCCCCCCCAACTGCCTTTTTTTAAATGTAATGAAGGAGGGTTCAAAATCATCGTGAAAAGTGCCCGGACAGTTTGTGTATAATACTACCTCCCGGTCGTTGCTATTCGAACAGCCAATCATAGTGCTGTATTAAGTCCATGTTCGTGAACATTGACCCTCCATTTAACTAACAAAGACGGTCAAAAGGTCTTCAGTTATTCAGTTACAATCGAGAGTTTCATTCATTAAGGTATCAAGCCCCTTGGAGGGAAATCAAGCGCCACAACATAACTGAGCGAACGTGGACGCAGTTCTTGTTACTCACTCTGTTGTTCACGCATGAAAAGGAGTGATTCTGCACTATTCAACCATTTTTTAATCAGATGAAGAGATAACCCTCTTGACATAAAAAAAGAATTATAACTGCAAGCCAACCTTCGCCTCAGGATATTCTCGACATGTTCTGCACAGATCCTCTGGACCGCAAAGCCCACCTTTCTTCGCCCCTTCTTCAAAGCAGACATGAATATCCCATTCTGCTGTGTTCCACTGAAAGATTTAGAAATTTAGAAATTTTATATGGTAGTTTCCTTCTGCTCTGTATAGTAAAGTCCTTCCCAAATCAGAGTGAAAATATAGACCTTGTTGTGCAGAATTAAAAATTTCAGGTACCTAAGTATATTATGATGTTGGAATTTGCTGAAAACTCATTTAAATGCTTTGTAAGGTGTAAGGTCGATTATTTGTTTCATGCATTAAAACTAGTATATTATTAGAACATTTCCAATTTTATCATGCATTGACTTACATATCGGTCTCTGGAACTCCCTCCTGCTGGGCTTGCCGTGTTCGGCTCCATGTTACTTAGTTACTTGGCTGAACTATTGAGTGTTGAATTATGAATAATGTGGATGTTCAACACCAAAGGGACTGTGTACTAAAGTTACGTGACCATATCACGTGGTGCCTACAGGGCACGTGATACTGATTATGTCACCTGTTCACAAGAGGTCACGTGATATTTAAGGAACTATATGCTCGGTGTCCGGGCACTTGTTTTGAAAACTGCCGCAAATTATTTTACAACTATCTGATTGACATGGCAATCAGATCCTTGACTCAGGAGAGGAAGGAGGCTCTCCTCAAGAAAAGGGACGAGAAGATTGCCGGTTCGTCATCATATTCCACGATTAACAATAAATGGAAGGGGTTAATTTTCTCAAGATCTACCGATAAAGTGATAAAGTGATGAAATCATAGGCTACTTTGTGAATATTGTCATTGGAATTGGAATTTCTTTCATGTAATTGTATGTGTTTCACTTTTAACGATGGTTCCTTCAGACCTTAGAGCCCTAAAGAACACAACGTTGGAGCAGCTGTGGCTGAGTGATATCGAGGCTCTGGAGGTCGGAATCAAGAAATACGAGGCCGAGAAAGCTAAGAAGGAGGCTGACTCTCAGAAACAAAGGAAACAGACTTCCAAGAAGAAATATATTGACGACTTTGCGGATAACCTGGGTTAGTACGTGACGTGTGATGACGAGTTGATGTGAAGAAGGAGATATGTTGGTCATGGTTGATGGTAGAATGAAGTATTGGCCGGTTTGGGGCTATCTTGGGAGACTGAAGTAACATTTCATATTCTACCCTCCCCTTTTCACCAAATATGGCCCGAAATCAAGTGGCAATGATTAAAAGGTATCGGAATTGCTCGTTGATTATGAATTGAAATTTCCTCACGCATTCCAATACCTTTGCAGGTGAAGTCATCCCGTTCATAGCTCCCAGCTGTCTCTGCCAAAGCACCGCGAGTAAAGAAAGAGAAGCCGGAAGAGGGCGATGACTCGAATGGGGCTCAATCCCTTGCACAGCGCCTCAACAAGAAACGTAAGAGTGGCGGAGGAGGGGGAAAGAAGAAGCCTACGAAGGATCCCTGGGAAACAGATAGCAACGAGGAGGAGGATGATGATAAGAGTATTGAGTTTAGTGAAAGTACGGATGATGAGTTCCGGCATGTTGTCAAGAAGGAGAAGAAGGAAAGTTTTAATGGGGCCACCGCTGCTGCTGCAAACCCAGAACCTGTTGTGAAGAGCGAAGCTAATTCTTCGTTAGGTGGGTTTCAGTTGCCAGACGTTGCCTGGCCCATTCCGCGCGCATGCGCGCATAGACTCACAGATTCTGTTTGAAAAAAATATGGGGCAGACAACGTCTGGCAAGTTTTCAGCATTGAAAGGTATCGTTGATGTGCAAGTTTCACACGACAGCCATTTGTACGTGCGTGATACTGACTTATCAGTATAACCCGCACAACTGTACAAACAATAAACATGGTACTGTTTTACCCTCTTATCATCAACATCTTCAGATGTTACAGAGGATGAATCAATTGGTGGATCTCGGTGTTGTAGTTTGAAGTCAGTAAGACTACATGTTAGCTATAAAGACATAAGGGACCTATATAACAGTATAATGTTAGTATCATTGTAATAGTATAATAACATCAATAATACTATCATAACACTCGGAATGGTACGGGGGCTGCTGCTAGTGCTACTAACAGCCTTGATTCCTCACAGGGTAAGCTAAGCAGTTAGTACTGAGATTTTACAAGATTTGAATTAGGCAGTAGGAAATTCCAGTCAAATTCTTGAAATCCATTAATTATGTTTATGTCATAATGATTTCAGAATCCATCAAAGAAGTTGCACCAAAGAAAGCTCCGGCTAAGAAGAACCCGCCCAAGAAAGCGCCAGCTAAGATAATGGACGATACCATATCCTCTCTCGGTACGACATGACCTGCATTTTCAGTTTCTGTAATACCCCCTGCCCTGGGCATTGTAACACAATTGAGATCCCCCTTGCCATGGGCGCAAAAAACTTTTCAGTGTCAGTTTTCGCATTTGATACATTAAAATGGAGGTCGATGGAGTCGAGCGATTGAAATGCTGGCTTTATGTGCAGTTGTCAGGCGTTGCCTGACCCCCTCGCGCGCACCACGACTCGCAGAGTCATGACGCGCAGTCGTTGAAATAATGGGTCTGACGACGTCAGACAAATGTGCAGACTACAGGTGCTCAATCATACGGCTCACTGCCACTCTTTTTGTGTAAGTGCTCACTTCCAATCTTTTTGCAGACGAATCGCCGCCAGCGAAGAAGAAACCTGCACCTAAGAAGAAGTTAGGACCCAGCACCATGAACGGTAACAAGAAACCTGCTAAACCTGCTCCCAAGAAGAAGGGACCCAACCCCTGGAGTGAATCAGACGAGGATGACAAGCCCAAGAAGAAAACCAAGGTTTGGGGAAGTCATGGGGATTATATTGTATCGTGAATTGGTGGTTGGGGTAAATGGGAAATTAGCTATGACACTGATAGTGATATTATTGAGGGGATCAGAAACCACTCTTTGGTTTGACGGGACCCCTTCGTCATGGGGACTCTTTTATATTAATTTTCGCTATTTTTGAAACCGTCGTTTGCGATGGACTTTTGAGGTAAATGGGAAATTAGCTGCTCTTTCATTTGGACCGTTCAATTATTACGTTATGGATGTTAAAAATACAACCAAGTGCCAAAAATTAGGAATGTCGTATGTGAAAGATCTATTATTTGACATTTGAATTGTCTGAGAATTTACCGAGTCACCCCCCAGAGGATGCCCCAGTAGTCCACCGTTACACCGGTGGAAGGAACAGAAAGCCCGTCAAGTACAACTTCGGGTCGGACTCCGACTGAGATGCAACGATTTCAGATTTGCTCGTCACTGCATTTTAAGTGACAGAAGTGGAATACCTTTTTTCAGAAGATAAGATGCCATTCTTTCTATCGGAAGGAAGTGGATACATTCCGATGCTTTTATTTCAATACGTGATACGCTGTGCTATTATAGCTGAGAAAACTGCCACCAATAGACTCTAAATTATTATATCATAACCTTAAACTTACTCTTATTCCTGCTATATGACAATATTTCTTAATGTTTATTTTCAAGCAATGAACAAGCAATGATATTTCAAAATTATTTGATGTATTTGTTTTCATACCTCCACAATTTTAGTTTTTGGCTGAATAAGCTAACCTACGTATAACTTAAGTTCAAATTTATCTTTGATCGGATTTATTTACCAGAAGTTCCGACAGAATGGCAGATTGTCCTTCATGGTACCGGACACGCTGTTTTTTGTAGCGCAATATTTGTCGACAAATGAGATAGACGTATTTTAACAGCAAAAATTGGATCCATGATAGATCTGCTTTGTATTCTTAAGAGCCTTATGTTTGCATTTCGAGAAAAAAAATGCACACCGCCATTGGCCATGAACATTTCTGAGCTGGTTTCAACTTTCAATAAGTTTACTTCCATTGTACTATTGTAGGACTATCACGTGTTTTGTTTTCATTGTAAATGTTTTGTCAATAAATACATTTAATGGATTGTCCAAAACCACCTTTTTTACTGGTATCAACTTCCCTAGCACCTAGAGGCATCAATAAATTTAACCGACAATTTTCATACCGTATTACGTAAGTATGCTATTATTATTTTATATTTATAAATCTTGTTAATACCTATGAATTTCTGGAGTGTGACACATGTTGTTGTGCTATGAACCCACCCTTTTTAAATTGAAAGACCATTACGAAAGTAGGCCTCTACGAATAACATTTACATAGATCAAAAAAATCTCATATCACCATGCACGATATCACAAACAACATTTTGTGATCGTGACGAAAGGGATGAATAAATAGGAAACTGTACTTAGGGGTCACACCTAATTATCTAATGAGTAAACGTGTCCCAAAGAGGGCCGCTAACAATGATGTGGGTATCATAAAATGAAGTACATATAATGCCAGTCAACTATTAATATTATCGAGGTGCCATGTAACCATACCGATTTGTATTCCAATGCAGTTTTAAGAGTTTCCAAATTACAGTATAATATCATAGCTTGGATATAAGGATATAAAACCTACTAAGAGGTAGGTATAATACATAGTATATGTAACTATAAATATCAGCATCCTTCGAGCGTGCATTGTAACTCACAGAAAAATGCGAAATTAAAACAGAGATAATGTCTTATTCATAGCAATGATGTGGGTATCATAAAATGAAGTACATATAATGCCAGTCAACTATTAATATTATCGAGGTGCCATGTAACAATACCGATTTGCATTCCAAAGCAGTTTTAAGAGTTTCCAAATTACAGTATAATATCATAGCTTGGATATAAGGATATAAAACCTACTAAGAGGTAGGTATAATACATAGTATATGTAACTATAAATATCAGCATCCTTCGAGCGTGCATTGTAACTCACAGAAAAATGCGAAATTAAAACAGAGATAATGTCTTATTCATAGCAATGATGTGGGTATCATAAAATGAAGTACATATAATGCCAGTCAACTATTAATATTATCGAGGTGCCATGTAACAATACCGATTTGCATTCCAAAGCAGTTTTAAGAGTTTCCAAATTACAGTATAATATCATAGCTTGGATATAAGGATATAAAACCTACTAAGAGGTAGGTATAATACATAGTATATGTAACTATAAATATCAGCATCCTTCGAGCGTGCATTGTAACTCACAGAAAAATGCGAAATTAAAACAGAGATAATGTCTTATTCATAGCAATGATGTGGGTATCATAAAATGAAGTACATATAATGCCAGTCAACTATTAATATTATCGAGGTGCCATGTAACAATACCGATTTGCATTCCAAAGCAGTTTTAAGAGTTTCCAAATTACAGTATAATATTATAGCTTGGATATAAGGATATAAAACCTACCAAGAGGTAGGTATAATATGATGTTACTACACACTATTGAGGTGTGGATTGGTGAATATTCCACCGAGGCGAAGCCGAGTGGAATATGGGAAATCCACACCGATATCCGTGTGTAGTAACATTATTATTTAACGATCCGAAAAAAGTACGAGGCCGCTCCGTAATCTGGATTTCAAACTCGGCGAACGGGCTGTGAGTTAAATAATACATAGTATATGTAACTATAAATATCAGCATCCTTAGAGCGTGCATTGTAACTCACAGAAAGTTGCGAAATTAAAACAGAGATAATGTCTAATTCATATCCATCCCAATCTAAGTCACATCACAATGATCATAATTTTTTCTGACAGATTGTTCTCCATCTGTCTTTGATTTGCACGTTAGTGCGGTTCTGCAGATCCAAAGATGGGTCCCTCTGTATGGTCACCCAGTTTCCGACTCCCCACTTCCTGACACCTTGTCTTAACCTCATTGTCTCGGCTAGAGACCAAGGTCTCTTCTTCCGCTTGCTCCATGGAGCCTGAGTTCTTCCAAGAGAGGGCTGAGGGTGCTCTCCTGCTTCATCATCTTCCTGGGGTAGAAGGAGCTCACCTGCATCATCATCTTCCTGGGGTAGAAGGAGCTCTCCTGCATCATCATCTTTCTGGGGTAGAAGGAGCTCACCTGCATCATCATCTTCCTGGGGTAGAAGGAGCTCTTCTGCTTCATCATCGTCCTGGGGTAGAAGGAGCTCACCTGCATCATCATCTTCCTGGGGTAGAAGGAGCTCACCTGCATCATCATCTTCCTGGGGTAGAAGGAGCTCACCTGCATCATCATCTTCCTGGGGTAGAAGGAGCTCACCTGCATCATCATCTGCCTGGGGTAGAAGGAGCTCACCTGCATCATCATCTTCCTGGGGTAGAAGGAGCTCACCTGCATCATCATCTTCCTGGGGTAGAAGGAGCTCACCTGCATCATCATCTTCCTGGGGTAGAAGGAGCTCACCTGCATCATCATCTTCCTGGGGTAGAAGGAGCTCACCTGCATCATCATCTTCCTGGGGTAGAAGGAGCTCACCTGCATCATCATCTTCCTGGGGTAGAAGGAGCTCACCTGCATCATCATCTTCCTGGGGTAGAAGGAGCTCACCTGCATCATCATCATCCTGGGGTAGAAGGAGCTCTCCTGCATCATCATCTTCCTGGGGTAGAAGGAGCTCACCTGCATCATCATCCTGGGGTAGAAGGAGCTCACCTGCATCATCATCTTCCTGGGGTAGAAGGAGCTCACCTGCATCATCATCCTGGGGTAGAAGGAGCTCACCTGCATCATCTTCCTGGGGTAGAAGGAGCTCACCTGCTTCAGCATTTCCTGGAGGAGGAACTTGGAATTCACGGGCTGTGGTTTCATTCGTGGCATTTTCTGCATTGTTGTTATTTCTTTTCACTCTCTCTGAAAGCAAAATCTTTAATCATAACCATTAACCAACCAACGCCAACCAACAAAGGGGCAGAAAAAAACAGCCATTTATGAATTATGCGACCTGTCACGGTCATCTAACGTAGTGAATAGTGAAGTAGGTGTACGCCTCAGAAGAAAAGATGCTACTGCTGAATGTTTGTGCTTAATAGTGTTGTCAGGTACACCATAAATATTACTGTTTTTTTCAAATCTCAGACTTTAAATTGTTTTTAAAAATATGGTGATTTTAAGATTAACCATACGGCATACATACGTTGACTTAAGCTGATATTTCTTGTTTCACCCTGAAGGTAAGGTCTCTTCCTACTTGGCAGAGCATTTCTGTTATCCATCCTAACAAATCAGGGAGTATAGTGGACAATAGTATAGAGGATAGTATCAATAAGTTGCCATGTGATGACTAAAATTAATTTAGTCGGTTGGTTGGTTGGTCAAGTCATTCCAAGCATTGGTAAAATGTCATATAAAAACAGCAATTTGTGACGAATTGGAATAGAGGTACACTCAATTATGAATATTAGGATGATCTTGAAACACTAATAATTTCACTACTGCTAGTGCGCGCCGGTCGCACAGAAACATATATCGGAATATAATTCGTATCAAAACATCTTTTTTCACTAGCAAGAATTACCTGAAATATTGCTAATACACACTCATTGTTATTATTGAGTGTTCTTGCGCGCAGACTATAATGCGCGCAAGAACACTCAATATAAACAATAATGTTTCGCGATATTGGAAAATTGAAAGAATTTTAAAAGCAATTAGAGAAACAATTTAAAAGGTGTCTGCATAGATGTTGGTCAATCGATCAAATTGATAAACTCTTAAAAATTCAAAAGTGGTCGTGTAGGTTCTGCTTCGTGTTAATGTTATCGTATTTATAAAACTCTTGCAAACGTATTCGAAATTATTTATCTTGGAATCCGCCCATATTCAATCACTTATGCGTACAGTTTTAAATTCAGTTATTCGTTTGATCGACCGACATCTATTTTAATCTACAAACTACAGTACAGAAGTGCTGTAGTTTGGACCGTGCATATCTCAGGGTTAGGAAAGGGCAACATAATATGAACCATTATAGGTACGTGCATTCATATACAACGTAAATATGCAAGATCATTTCATATGTACTTTATTTATATATGTATTTATGTATGCAGGTCCCAAACAATTTGAATCAATTTTTTAAAAGCGCTGGGAAAGGGAGAACATTGAAATATTGTAAAATATTGTTCAATTCACAACTTGCACACAGACACACTACGACAAGTATGAAACAGGAAGAGAAATGAAATGCTTACGTAAACAGATTCCAATTAGCTTCGGTATTCGATGCGTGTAACCACCATGTACAGCTTTATACACGATACTACATTACAGCGATACAATATACAGCATTACATTAGATCACCTAGGGTGGGCACATTCCAAAACTTTAACTGTCAATAATAAGCAAAAGTTTTAATACCAATGCTTTGATATTACCGATTAAATCTTTTTAATCCTCCGACCTTAGGTACCACCCTAGGGTACAGGTGCGACCTTTTACCCCCTCTTTATGTTTACCTTTGATCTGTACTGTATTCTGAGGGGGATAAAAGGCGCACTTCTGAGTTCTGCTATAAACTGCGACTTTTTATCCCCCATCGAAAATCAGCTCGGTATCAAGCAGGGGGATGAAAGGTCGCAGATAACAGTACATCTGCGACCTTTTATCCCCGTTCAAGCCTCGATGGGGATAAACAGTCGCACTTAACCGTAGAACTGCCACCTTTTACCGTGATGCTGTCTCATTCGAGCAATGATGTCAGATACCAATTCGACGAAGAGTTGATCAGATTGCAGGCTGGCAATGATCAGTATCTGCGAAGTCAGTTGACGGAAAAGGGAGCTAAGGACGCCGACATTGAGCTCCTCAGGTTGAGGTATAATCAAAATAGTCAAGACTAACAACGTAAGGTAGACGAGGAGCTGAGATTAGCCTAACAGCAAATAGCCGCGTTGGAGAGTGATATCAGGGAACAGCACCACGCCAAAATAGGAGATGCTACTCCAAGATCAGATAACTACCGAGAAAGCCAATTTACATTAAAAAAAAAAACTATAGAAATGTTTGAAAAGAATAACCGGATCTAGAAACAGGAACCATGGGTGAAGTCCGCAGTGGAAGCCATCAACTTCTTGAAGCTTTGAGAGACATATCAAAACTATAGACCCCGAAGGCAACCAGTATGCACCTCTTAGCCTTTCTTTCTCTTGATATTTCCTTGGTAAGCTCAAAGTCAAATTGAAAGGTGTGCGCCCACACAAACATTATTCACGTGTGACTTTACTATTATGTAGGTATAAGATTATCCATTTATCCAAGAAATATCGGAGAGATTCTATAGTACAATCATACTGTAGTTTCCCGTTCTACCATGCAACTTTATACTAAGCATGGAACAATCACAATATTGGGCAATATGGGCATTCAAAAGCCGAAGGTGGAGCCAAAAAACTCAAACTACGGCAACTGCTACCAGCACAGCAATGTCAAAAAGAAAGTCATGAATATACAAGTATAATAAAACGTAGGTACTGCAGAAGGCTTGTAATGGTACTATCTACGCAATCATGAACAGCTATACACAATGTATTTTCAATGTATATTCAGTCCTAGCGTTATGAATATTAGGATGAACTTGAAACACTAATAATTTCACTACTGCTAGTGCGCGCCGGTCGCACAGAAACATATATCGGAATATAATTCGTATCAAAACATCTTTTTTCACTAGCAAGAATTACCTGAAATATTGCTAATACACACTCATTGTTATTATTGAGTGTTCTTGCGCGCAGACTATAATGCGCGCAAGAACACTCAATATAAACAATAATGTTTCGCGATATTGGAAAATTGAAAGAATTTTAAAAGCAATTAGAGAAACAATTTAAAAGGTGTCTGCATAGATGTTGGTCAATCGATCAAATTGATAAACTCTTAAAAATTCAAAAGTGGTCGTGTAGGTTCTGCTTCGTGTTAATGTTATCGTATTTATAAAACTCTTGCAAACGTATTCGAAATTATTTATCTTGGAATCCGCCCATATTCAATCACTTATGCGTACAGTTTTAAATTCAATTATTCGTTTGATCGACCGACATCTATTTTAATCTACAAACTACAGTACAGAAGTGCTGTAGTTTGGACCGTGCATATCTCAGGGTTAGGAAAGGGCAACATAATATGAACCATTATAGGTACGTGCATTCATATACAACGTAAATATGCAAGATCATTTCATATGTACTTTATTTATATATGTATTTATGTATGCAGGTCCCAAACAATTTGAATCAATTTTTTAAAAGCGCTGGGAAAGGGAGAACATTGAAATATTGTAAAATATTGTTCAATTCACAACTTGCACACAGACACACTACGACAAGTATGAAACAGGAAGAGAAATGAAATGCTTACGTAAACAGATTCCAATTAGCTTCGGTATTCGATGCGTGTAACCACCATGTACAGCTTTATACACGATACTACATTACAGCGATACAATATACAGCATTACATTAGATCACCTAGGGTGGGCACATTCCAAAACTTTAACTGTCAATAATAAGCAAAAGTTTTAATACCAATGCTTTGATATTACCGATTAAATCTTTTTAATCCTCCGACCTTAGGTACCACCCTAGGGTACAGGTGCGACCTTTACCCCCTCTTTATGTTTACCTTTGATCTGTACTGTATTCTGAGGGGGATAAAAGGCGCACTTCTGAGTTCTGCTATAAACTGCGACTTTTTATCCCCCATCGAAAATCAGCTCGGTATCAAGCAGGGGGATGAAAGGTCGCAGATAACAGTACATCTGCGACCTTTTATCCCCGTTCAAGCCTCGATGGGGATAAACAGTCGCACTTAACCGTAGAACTGCCACCTTTTACCGTGATGCTGTCTCATTCGAGCAATGATGTCAGATACCAATTCGACGAAGAGTTGATCAGATTGCAGGCTGGCAATGATCAGTATCTGCAAAGTCAGTTGACGGAAAAGGGAGCTAAGGACGCCGACATTGAGCTCCTCAGGTTGAGGTATAATCAAAATAGTCAAGACTAACAACGTAAGGTAGACGAGGAGCTGAGATTAGCCTAACAGCAAATAGCCGCGTTGGAGAGTGATATCAGGGAACAGCACCACGCCAAAATAGGAGATGCTACTCCAAGATCAGATAACTACCGAGAAAGCCAATTTACATTAAAAAAAAACTATAGAAATGTTTGAAAAGAATAACCGGATCTAGAAACAGGAACCATGGGTGAAGTCCGCAGTGGAAGCCATCAACTTCTTGAAGATTTGAGAGACATATCAAAACTATAGACCCCGAAGGCAACCAGTATGCACCTCTTAGCCTTTCTTTCTCTTGATATTTCCTTGGTAAGCTCAAATTGAAAGGTGTGCGCCCACACAAACATTATTCACGTGTGACTTTACTATTATGTAGGTATAAGATTATCCATTTATCCAAGAAATATCGGAGAGATTCTATAGTACAATCATACTGTAGTTTCCCGTTCTACCATGCAACTTTATACTAAGCATGGAACAATCACAATATTGGGCAATATGGGCATTCAAAAGCCGAAGGTGGAGCCAAAAAACTCAAACTACGGCAACTGCTACCAGCACAGCAATGTCAAAAAGAAAGTCTTGAATATACAAGTATAATAAAACGTAGGTACTGCAGAAGGCTTGTAATGGTACTATCTACGCAATCATGAACAGCTATACACAATGTATTTTCAATGTATATTCAGTCCTAGCGTCATCATATTTATGTACTATTATACTTTACATGTGTAATAACTCACACCAAGTCAATTAACATCATGCAAAATGTCACGAACAAAATCCTGAAAATGAGCATCCTGAAAATGAGCACCACGCACATTATCCTGAAAATGAGCACTCATTTTCAGGAAAATTAATTACAAAGGTACCGACATCCTGAAAATGAGCACTCATTTTCAGGAGGCAGGGTTAGGGTTAGGGTTAGGGTTAGGGTTAGGGTTAGGGTTAGGGTTAGGGTTAGGGTTAGGGTTAGGGTTAGGGTTAGGGTTAGGGTTAGGGTTAGGGTTAGGGTTAGGGTTAGGGTTAGGGTTAGGGTTAGGGTTAGGGTTAGGGTTAGGGTTAGGGTTAGGGTTAGGGTTAGGGTTAGGGTTAGGGTTAGGGTTAGGGTTAGGTTTAGGGTTAGGGTTAGGGTTAGGGTTAGGGTTAGGGTTAGGGTTAGGGTTAGGATTAGGGTTGGTGTTAGGGTCAGGGTTAGGGTTAGGGTTAGGGTTAGGGTTAGGGTTAGGGTTAGGGTTAGGGTTAGGGTTAGGGTTAGGGTTAGGGTTAGGGTTAGGGTTAGGGTTAGGGTTAAGGTTAGGGTTAGGGTTAGGGTTAGGGTTAAGGTTAGGGTTAGGGTTAGGGTTAAGGTTAAGGTTAGGGTTAGGGTTAGGGTTAGGGTTAGGGTTAGGGTTAGGGTTAGGGTTAGGGTTAGGGTTAGGGTTAGGGTTAGGGTTAGGGTTAGGGTTAGGGTTAGGGTTAGGGTTAGGGTTAGGGTGGGGTTAGGGTTAGGGTTAGGGTTAGGGTTAGGGTTAGGGTTGGGTTAGGGTTAGGGTTAGGGGGTTGGGGTTAGGGTTAGGGTTAGGGTTAGGGTTAGGGTTAGGGTTAGGGTTAGGGTTAGGGTTAGGGTTAGGGTTAGGGTTAGGGTTAGGGTTAGGGTTAGGGTTAGGGTTAGGGTTAGGGTTAGGGTTAGGGTTAGGGTTGGGGTTTGGGGTTAGGGTTAGGGTTAGGGTTAGGGTTAGGGTTAGGGTTAGGGTTAGGGTTAGGGTTAGGGTTAGGGTTAGGGTTAGGGTTAGGGTTAGGGTTAGGGTTAGGGTTAGGGTTAGGGTTAGGGTTAGGGTTAGGGTTAGGGTTAGGGTTAGGGTTAGGGTTAGGGGTTAGGGTTAGGTTCGGGTTAAAGGTTAGGGTTATGGTTAGGGTAGGGGTTAGGGTAAGGGTTAGGGTTAGGGTTAGGGTTAGGGTTAGGTTAGGGTTGGGTTAGGGTTGAGGTTAGGTTAGGGTTAGGGTTAGGGTTAGGGTTAGGGTTAGGGTTAGGGTTAGGGTTAGGGTTAGGGTTAGGGTTAGGGTTAGGGTTAGGGTTAGGGTTAGGGTTAAGGTTAGGGCTACGCTTGCACGCTTTTTAAGCTGAGCGCACGACCTTACGGTGTATGCGCATGCTTTTTAAGTTGCGCGCACGACCTTGCAGTATGTGAGCACGCTTTTTAAGCTGCAAACACGACATAACGGTGTGCGCACACGCTTTTTGAGTTGCTTGCAAGACCTTTAGATGTGCGTGTGGGCTTTTAAAGCATATGCACACACTGTAAGGTCGTATGCGCACCATGAAAAGCGTGCGCGAACACCGTCAGGTCGTGTGCGCAGCTTAAAAAGCGGGCGCGCGTACCGTAAGGTTGTCTGCAAAGCTTAAAAAGCGTGCGCACAAACCTTTACGTCGTGTGCGCAGCTTAAAAAGCGTGCGCACAGTGCACACACCGTAAGGTCATTCGTGCAGCTTAAAAAGCATGCGCGCACTGTAAGGTGCGAGCAGCTTGAAAGCGTGCACGCATACCGTTAGGTCATGCGAACAGCTTAAAAAGCATACGCGTACACCGTACGGTCGTGCGCGCAGCTTAAAAAGCGTGCGCGCAAACCGTAGAGTCGTGCGCTCAGCTTACAAAGCGCGCGCGCACACCGTAAGGTCGTTCACGCAGCTTAAAAAGCACGCGAGCCCACAGTAAGGTCATGCGCGCAGCTTATAAAGTGTGCGCATACACCGTAAGGTCGTGCGCGCAGCTTAAGAAGCATGCACGCACACCCTAAAGTTCGTGCGCGCAGCTTAAAAACCGTGTGCACGCACATTAAAGTCGTGCGCGCAGCTTGGAAAGTACGTGCGCTCACATGTTGGTCGTGCACGCAGCTTAAAAAGCGTGCGCGCACACCGTAAGGTCGCACGCAGCTTTAAGAGCATGCGTGCCTACCATAACGTCGCGCGCGCAGCTCAAAAAGCATGCGTGCACACCGTAAGGTCGTGCACGCAGCTTAAAAAGCACGCGCGCACACCGTAAAGTCGTGCGAGCAGATTGAAAAGCATGCACGCACACCGTAAGGTCATGCGCACATCTTAAAAAGCATACGCGCACACCGTACGGTCGTGCGCGCAGCTTAAAAAGCGTGTGCGCAAACTGTACAGTCGTGCGCTCAGCTTAAAAAGCGTGCACGCACACCGTAAGGTCGTGCGCGCAGCTTAAAAAGCATGCGCGCAAACCAATAGGTTGCGCGCGCAGCTGAAAAAGCATGCGCGCACACCGTAAGGTCATGCGCAGAGCTTAAACAGCATGCACGCACACTGTACAGTCGTGCGCATAGCTTAAAAAGCATTTGCGCACTGTAAAGTCGTGCGCGCACACCTTAAGGTCGAGCGCGCACACATTAAGGTCGTGCTCGCAGCTTGAAAAGCGTGCGCGCACACTGTCAGGTCGTGCGCGCAGCTTTAAGAGTATGCGCGCTTACCATGAGGTCGCGCGCGCAGCTTAAAAAGCATGCGTGCACACCGTAAGGTCGTGCGCGCAGCTTAAAAAGCACGTTCGCACACCGTAAGGTCGTGCGCGCAGCTTAAGAAGCACGCGCGCACACCATAAGCTTATGCGCGCAGCTTAAAAAGCGTGCGCGCATCGTAAGGTCGTGCGCGCAGTTTAAAAAGCATGCGCGCACTCCGTAAGGTCGTGCGCGCAGCTTAAAAAGCCTGCATGCACACCGTAATGTCGTGCGCGCAGCTTAAAAAGCATGCATGCACACCGTAATGTCGTGCGCCCAGCTTAAAAATCACGCGCGCATACCGTAAGGTCATGCGCGCAGCTTAAAAAGCGTGTGCGTACACCGTGAGGTCGTGCGCCCAGCTTAATAAGCTTGCGCGCACACTGTAAGGTCATGCGCGCACACCGTAATATCGTGCGCGCAGCTTAATAAGTGTGCGCGCACGATCGTACGGTCGTGGGCGCAGCTTAAAAACCGTGCGCGCATACCGTAACGTCGTGCGTGCAGCTTAAAAAGCGTGCGCGCACACCGTAAGGTCGTGCGCGCAGCTTGAAAAGCATGCGCGCAAACCAATAGGTCGGGCGCGCAATTAAAAAAAACATGCGCGCACACCGTAAGGTCATGCGCGCAGCTTAAACAGCATGCACGCACACTGTACAGTCGTGCGCACAGCTTAAAAAGCATGTGCGCACTGTAAGGTCATGCGTGCACACCTTAAGGTCGTTCACGCACATCTTAAGGTCGTGCGCGCACACGTGAGAGTCGTTCACGCAGCTTAAAAAGCGCGCGAGCACACGTTAAGGTCATGCGCGCAGCTTAAAAAGTGTGTGCGCACACCATAAGGTCGTGCGCAGTTTGAATAGCTTGCGCGCACACATTAAGGTCGCGCGCAACTTAAAAGCTGCGCGCGCACACCGCAGGTCATGCGCGCAGCGTGCGCGCGCACACCATAAGGTCGTGCGCGCAATTTAAAAAGCATGCACGCACACTTAAAGTTCGTGTGCGCAGCTTAAAGAGCGTGCGCGCACACTAAGGTCGTGCGTGCAGTTTGAATAGTACGCGCGCACACATTAAGGTCGCGCGCGAAGCTTAAAAAGCTTGCGTGCACACCGTAAGGTCATGCGCGCAGCTTAAAAAGTGTGTGCGCACACCATAAGGTCGTGCGCGCAGCTTAAAAAGCATGCACGCACACTTAAAGATTGTGCGTGCAGCTTAAAGAGCGTGCGCGCACACATTAAGGTCGTGCGTGCAGTTTGAATAGTACGCGCGCACACATTAAGGTCATGCTCGCAGCTTAAAAAGCGTGCGCGCACACCGTCAGGTCGTGCCCGCAGCTTTAAGAGCATGCTCGCTTACCATAAGGTCGCGCGCAGCTTAAAAAGCATGCGTGCACACCGTAAAGTCATGCGCGCAGCTTAAAAAGCACGCTCGCACACCGTATGGTCATGCGCGCAGCTTAAGAAGCACGCGCGCACACCGTAAGCTTATGCGCGCAGCTTAAAAAGCTTGTGCGCATCGTAAGGTCGTGCGCGCAGCTCAATAAGCATGCGCGCTTACCGTAAGATCGTGCGCGCACACCTTAAGGTCGTGCACGCAGCTTCAAAAGCGTGCGTGCGCACCGTAAGGTCGTGCTCGCAGCTAAAAAAGCGTGCGCGCGCATCGTAAGGTCGTGTGCGCAGCTTTAAAAGCATGCGCGCACACTGTAAGGTTGTGCACGCAGCTCAAATAGCATGCGCACACACCGCAAGGTCGTGCGCGCAATTCAAAAAGTGTGCACGCACACCGTAAGGTCGTGTGCGCAGTTTAATAAGCATTCGCGCGCACTGTAAGGTTGTGCGCGTACACCGTAAGGTCGTTCGCGTACACCATAAGGTCGTGCGTGCAGCTTAAAAAGCATGCGCGCACCGTAAGGTCGTGCGCGCGACTTGAAAAACATGCGCACGCCCTACGAAACCTATGCACTCGTTGGGGCGATTTTTGCGCTACTCGGTGTCAGAACAACCCGCGACAAATTATATACCATTCGAAAGGTCTTGTTCTCAGTAACACAGCGCAAAAAAAGATCATGTGATTCTGATGTTCTATCAAAAGTTATGACCAATTTACTGATTTCTGTCAAAAATGCGCCGCGCAGCGCGTAAATATCTCATCGTGCCTAAATAACTTTGCGACGCTCGTCTCTGATTGGCTGAACGCTGTGGAGTGCTCTGATGTCGTAACAGCTCATTTGTGCAGTGCTTCTTCGAATTTTTGTTCCGTGGTTTCGTTACCTGTGGTTCCAGCTTGTGAGCTTTGTTTGATTAACCAGTTATGAGTTATCAAGGTGACGTCATCAGAGGACCGGTTCTTCACAATTTCAGATTTGCTCTACTGATGCTTCAATTCCTGTATTTTGTTTTGCGTTATTTTGATCGGGTAATTTTTGCCCATTATTCATTACCAAATATGCACATTGAAGGGAAATGCATCTCTTGAGCATGTTGAAGACGGCTGGGAGTTGTTGTGGCAAGAGCAATATAAACAGTGCTCTGGCCCCAATTCATCCCAGCCGTCTTCATCACAGATGAAGTGCCGTGAGGTTGGAGGTGAATTGTCGGTGCAGACACTGAAAGTGAAACAGGGCCGTCAGTATTACAGGCCAACGACATCGTCACCAGGGCCTATTTCGTGGTGCCATCCAGAAATGAGCTCATCAAATATCGGCCTTTTTGAACTAACATACTACCTCATCATTTGGGAAAGATACAATTACATAACCCAACCTTATCTCATCATTTCCTAGATTTATGTTACGTCACACATTCAGTATGAAAGGCTGAAGTGACGTCACTACTGCAATTTAAGTTAGATCATCTTAATTCAAACATTGGTCCAAATTAAAAACGGATGGTTGATGTCAAAATTTCGTTTCAAAGTGATGAGCTCATCATTTTGCAAATCTACAAACATACTGCCTCATCATTTCAAAAAACATACTTGCAAGTGATGAGCTCATTTCTGGACGGCCCCAATTCAATTTACTTATTCAGGGCAGGGGTCTTGGGACAACAACCCTAGAAACCAAACATTCTGAGTGAGAAAACAGAGGGAATTTCCGAGCTAGTTTTAATTTAGTTTTACAGTTAAAATTGAAGAATTAAATGGGGCTCTGGGGGCGGTGGCCTCAGAAGCCAAACGTCTTGTGTAAAAAATTGCCACCTCGATAGTAATTGAAAATATTTGGCATTTTGGAAAGCCTGGGCCCCCTCTCGGAACCTGGGCTCACCTGCACGTTATAGTCGTAAGGGTGCCGTCAAAATATATTACCATGACGTCATCAGCCGAAGGGGAAGGGATTTCCAAATGATAACAGACGGAGGGAGGAGGTATCATTTGCATAGTTTTAGAACATGGTTTTCTTTTGATTTTCTTTCCTGAAGCATAGGAATAGAATAGGGTCTGCCAAGGAGCCGTCACATATTATTATTACGTCATCACTTGGGGGGGTATGGAGACACATAATGATAAACGTCACAAGGAACGGCAGCAAACTTGTAAATATATCCTGCCATATTTAGGCTGTACAACAAGTGCACGTGCGGTCGCATCAAAATTCGTAGGATGAATATAATTATATCAAATTCGATGCAGATTGCAATTGTGCGGATTCTATAAAGTTCTGTAAATTAATTAGCATTATTTAAAATTATAGTTTTATATAATTTGAAAGACAGTGAAATCAAAATATAATACTTTAACTCAATACTCAATGTGATACATTTATAAATATAAATATATTATTAGGTCATGATTATAAAAGGCGAACGATTTTCTTGGGCTTTGAATGATCATCTTTAATTTAAAGAGTTGAAGGTGCGGTGCCGACTAAGTATAAATGTCTATTTCAATAACTTTTGGGATCACGTGACAGTTGGAACTTCAAAGTGCAATATCTTTAAAACGGATTGAAATGTCGATGTTGGCATATGGAATAATAACGTAGGTATGCTATATATGAAAATGGGATGACAGAGGAGTCACTGACCTAATCTGCGCCTAATGCATGAGGACCAAGAAAGCCAAGGAGCCGTCACATAATACCATCACTCAAGGCTAGGGGAGGTGGTTTTCAAATGCTGACAGGTGATGTCAGGGGAGGGAGTTCGATGTTTTTGACGTCAGCGTTAAGGAAATTTAAAGAGTTAGATTAGGGTTGGTTGAGGGGTTAAGGTTGTTGGGGTTTATTTTTAAGGGGGGGTTTAAAGGGTTATTTTTGGGTTAGGGTTTAAAAGGGTTAAGTTGGGTTAGGGTTAGTTAAAAGGGATTTAGGGTTAAGGTTGGGTTGGGTTGGGTTATTTAAAGGGTTGGGGTTTAGGGTTGGGTTAGGTTGGGGGTTAGGGTTTGGTTAAAAGGGTTAGGGGGGGGTTTTGGTTAAGGTTGGGTTAGGGAAAAGGTTTAAAGGGGGTTAAAAGGGGGTTAAAGGTTTTGGGTTAAAGGGGTTAGGGTTAAAGGATTAAGGGTTTTGGGGTTAGGGTTAGGAGGTTAGGGTTAGGAATTTGGGTAAAATTTAAGGTTAGGGTTAGGGTTGGGGTTGGGGTTGGGGAGGTTGGGGTTAGGGTTGGGGTTGGGGTTGGGGTTGGGGTTGGGGTTGGGGTTGGGGTTGGGGTTGGGGTTGGGGTTGGGTTAAAGGGTTGGGGTTGGGGTTGGGGTTGGGGTTAGGGTTAGGGTTAGGGTTAGGGTTGGGGTTAGGGTTGGGGTTGGGGTTAGAGGTTAGGGATTAGGGGTTGGGTTAAAATTTGGGGTTGGGGTTGGGGTTAAGGGTTGGGGTTTGGGGTTGGGGTTGGGGTTGGGGTTGGGGTTGGGGTTGGGGTTAGGGTTGGGGTTGGGGTTGGGGTTGGGAGGTTTGGGGTTGGGGTTAGGGGTTAAAATTAAAATTTGGGGTTGGGGTTAGGGTTGGGGTTGGGGTTAAAAATTTGGGGTTAGGGTTGGGGTTAGGGTTGGGGGTTGGGGTTGGGGTTTTTGGGGTTGGGGTTGGGGTTGGGGTTAAATTTAAAATTTAAAGGGTTGGGGTTGGGGTTGGGGTTGGGGTTGGGGTTGGGGTTGGGGTTGGGGGTTGGGGTTGGGGTTGGGGTTGGGGTTAATTTGGGGTTGGGGTTGGGGTTGGGGTTAGGGTTAGGGTTGGGGTTGGGGTTGGGGTTGGGGTTGAGGGTTGGGGATTTGGGGTTGGGTTGGGGTTGGGGGTTGGGGTTGGGGTTGGGGTTGGGGTTGGGGTTGGGGTTGGGGTTTGGGGTTGGGGTTGGGGTTGGGGTTGGGGTTGGGGTTAGGGTTGGGGTTGGGGTTGGGGTTGGGGTTGAGGGTTGGGGTTGGGGAGGGTTAGGGTTGGGGTTAGGGTTGGGGTTAGGGTTAGGGTTAGGGTTAGGGGTTAGGGTTGGGGTTGGGGGAGTTGGGGTTAGGGTTAGGGGTTGGGGTTAGGGTTGGGGTTGGGGGTTGGGGTTGGGGTTGGGGTTAGGGTTAGAGGTTAGGGTTAGGGTTGGGGTTGGGGTTTAGGGTTGGGTTTGGGGTTGGGGTTGGGGTTGGGGTTGGGGTTGGGGTTGGGGTTGGGGTTGGGGTTGGGGTTGGGGTTGGGGTTGGGGTTGGGGTTGGGGTTGGGGTTGGGGTTGGGGTTGGGGTTGGGGTTGGGGTTGGGGTTGGGGTTGGGGTTGGGGTTGGGGTTGGGGTTGGGGTTGGGGTTGGGGTTGGGGTTGGGGTTGGGGTTGGGGTTGGGTTTGGGGTTGGGGTTAGGTTGGGGTTGGGGTTAGGGTTGGGGGTTGGGGTTGGGGTTAAAATTTGGGGTTGGGGAGGGTTGGGGTTAGGGTTAAAATTTGGGTTGAGAGGTTGGGGTTTGGGTTGGAGATTTGGGGTAATATGTTGGGTTAGGAATTATATTTAGGGTTGGGGTTGGGGTTATTGTTGGGGGTTAGGGTTCTCCAATTTAAAAGACCCCAGGTTAGGGTTAAATTTGGGGTTGTCTGTTGGGGTTGGTTAGGAATTGGGGTTGGGGTTGGGTTAGGGTTGGGGTTAAATCTTTCCTCCCATTGGGGTTGGGGTTGGGGTTGGGGAAAGGTTGTCCTTTGGGGTTGGGGTTGGGGTTGGGGTTAGGGAGGGTTGGGGTTGGGGTTGGGGGTTATTTTTGTATATTTGGTTAGGGTTGGGGTTGTCCTTAAGGTCCTTTTTGCAATCGAAAGGGTGTTTTGTTCAGGTTGGGGTTAGGGTTGGGGTTAGGGTTGGGGTTAGGGTTGACAGTGTTCTCTGGGTTATCATTAGCAGGTTGGGGGATTATTTTTTGGGGTACAAACTTTGGGAGTTAACAATTTAGGGGTTTGGGAATTTGGGGTTGGGGTTGGGGTTGGGGTTAGGGTTGGATTTGGGGTTAACTTCCATATTGGGGTTGATGTTGGGGTTATAATACTGTATTATGAGTTTTGCTTTTTTCTCTGTTAATTGGGGATGGGGTTAGGGTTTCAGGTTGGGGTTGGGGTTAGGATTTAGGGGTTTAGGGGTTGAGGGTTGGGGTTAGGGTTGGTGTTACTACTGCATGGGGTTGGGGTTATCAAAGTCCTTTTTCATATCTTTTTGGGGTATTGGGGCTTTTGTTGGGGTTGATGTACTCTCATTTGGGGTTTCATTGCAACATTTATGTCTGATATCTATCAGTTGGTTTTTTGGTTAGGGTTGCTGGGACAGCTTAAATTTTTGGTTTTTTTATAAGTGATGGCGTGTTATTCGTTTCTAAAACTGCATTTTCATTATCCACTGAATTAGGGAATAATTAGTCTTGGGGTGCAGTTTAACGAAGTTGGTGCAATTTTTTTTGTTGGGGTCAATAAAGGTTAGGGTTTTTCCATTGACAAAGTGGTTATAGTATTCATGTTGATTAGGTAAATTGGTTTTATTTTAAAATTGTTAATGTATTTTTTAATTTTTGGGGTTGGGGTTGGGAAAATTTTGGGGCATTGGGGTTAGGGTGCATGGGTTTAAAATTTTAAAATTAACAGTGTTGCATTGGGGTTGGGGTTCATGTGCCACTGGAAAGGGTTGGGTTAAGGACAAACGGGTTAGGGTTTGGTTTGGGGGGGAGAACAACACTGTTATTCTCCACCACCCCACTTTTGGGGGAAAGGGCCAAAAACTTGGGGATATAGGTTGGGGATTGGGGTTGGCAGTTTGGGTTAATAGTTAGGAGTTGGGGTTGGGAGTTGCTTTGGTTGTTGGCTCTCATATGGTCTATTTGGGAACATGGGGGTGGGTTTGACTTTTGGGGTTGGGTTAGGGGGAGGAGGATAACACTGTTATTCCCAATTAGACAAAGAATTGGGGTGTTGCCATTAGGGTTGAGGTTGGTGATTTGCTTGGGTTGATGGGCTCACATGGAGCTATTGGGGTTGCTGGGTTGGGAGCTATTTTTTTGTTGGGCTCACATGGAGCTTTTGGGTTTTGGGTTCCCCTGGAGGGTTGGGGTTAGGGTTGGGCTATGGGGTTGGGGTTGGGGTTGGGGTTGGGGTTGGGTTGGGGTTTGGGGTTTGGGTTGTTGGCTCCCTTGGGGTTAGGGGTTGGGCTATTGGGGTTGGGGTTGGGGTTGGGGTTGGGGTTGGGGTTTGGGGTTTTGTTGGGGTTGGGGTTAGGGTTGGGTTGGGGTTGGGGTTGGGGTTGGGGTTGGGGTCCTGGAGGTTGGGTTGTTGGGCCTCATGGGTTGGGGTTGGGGAGGAGGATTGGGGGATTCACCCACCCCCACTTAGGGTTGGGGTTAGGGTTAGGGTTAATGAACAGGGGATTTTGGGTTGTTAGGGTTATGGGTTTGGGTTGCTGGTTAGGGTTATTGGGTTGATGGGTCACATGAGGGTTGGGGTTAGGGTTAGGGTTAGGGTTAGGGTTGTTGGGTTGGGGGAGGGTTTGGGGTTGTTGGGGCCCCTGGGTTGGGTTGGGGTTAGGGTTGGGTTGGGGTTGGGGTTGGGGTTGGGTTTTGGGGTTGGGGTTATTTGGGGTTGGGCTCCCCTGGAGTTAGGGTTGTTGGGAGTTGGGGTTTGGGGTTGGGGTTGGGGTTTGGGTTGGGTTAGGGTTAGGGTTAGGGTTAGGGTTGGGGTTGGGGTTGGGGTTAGGGGTTGGGGTTGGGGTTGGGGCTTTGGGATTTAGGGTTACAAGGGTTGGGGTTAGGGTTAGGGTTAGGGTTGGGGTTAGGGTTGGGGTTAGGGTTAGGGTTGGGGGTTCAAGTTGGGGTAGGGTTTAGGGTTGGGGTTAGGGGTACATAGAAAGGTAGTAGGGGTTATTCATATTGATCCCTTACTGGTTTTGAGGTTGAGGTAATGGGTTGGGGTTAGGGTTAGGGTTAGGGTTAGGGTTAGGGTTAGGGTTAGGGTTGGGATTGGGGTTGGGGTTTGGGTTGGGGTTGGGGTTAGGGTTTTGGGGTTGGGGTTAGGGGTTCGGGTCAGGGTTAGGGTCAGGGTTAAGGGTTGGGGACAAGGTTGGGGTTGGGAGGTGAGCCAGGGTTTAGGGTTAGGGTTAGGGTTAGGGTTAGGGTTAGGGTTAGGGTTAGGGTTAGGGTTAGGGTTAGGGTTAGGGTTAGGGTTAGGGTTAGGGTTAGGGTTAGGGTTGGGGTTAGGGTTGGGGTTAGGGTTAGGGTTAGGGTTAGGGTTAGGGTTAGGGTTAGGGTTAGGGTTAGGGTTAGGGTTAGGGTTAGGGTTAGGGTTAGGGTTAGGGTTAGGGTTAGGGTTAGGGTTAGGGTTAGGGTTAGGGTTAGGGTTAGGGTTAGGGTTAGGGTTAGAGTTAGGGTTAGGGTTAGGGTTAGGGTTAGGGTTAGGGTTAAGGTTAGGGTTAGGGTTAGAGTTAGGGTTAGGGTTAGGGTTAGGGTTAGGGTTAGGGTTAGGGTTAGGGTTAGGGTTAGGGTTAGGGTTAGGGTTAGGGTTAGGGTTAGGGTTAGGGTTAGGGTTAGGGTTAGGGTTAGGGTTAGGGTTAGGGTTAGGGTTAGGGTTAGGGTTAGGGTTAGGGTTAGGGTTAGGGTTAGGGTTAGGGTTAGGGTTAGGGTTAGGGTTAGGGTTAGGGGTTAGGGTTAGGGTTTAGGGTTAGGGTTAGGGTTAGGGTTAGGGTTAGGGTTAGGGTTAGGGTTAGGGTTAGGATTAGGGTTGGGGTTAGGGTTAGGGTTAGGGTTAGGGTTAGGGTTAGGGTTAGGGTTAGGGTTAGGGTTAGGGTTAGGGTTAGGGTTAGGGTTAGGGTTAGGGTTAGGGTTAGGGTTAGGGTTAGGGTTAGGGTTAGGGTTAGGGTTAGGGTTAGGGTTAGGGTTAGGGTTAGGGTTAGGGTTAGGGTTAGGGTTAGGGTTAGGGTTAGGGTTAGGGTTAGGGTTAGGGTTAGGGTTAGGGTTAGGGTTAGGGTTGGGGTTAGGGTTAGGGTTAGGGTTAGGGTTAGGGTTGGGGTTAGGGTTAGGGTTAGGGTTAGGGTTAGGGTTAGGGTTAGGGTAAGGGTTAGGGTAGGGTTAGGGTTAGGGTAAGGGTTAGGGTTAGGGTTAGGGTTAGGGTTGGGGTTAGGGTTAGGGTTAGGGTTAGGGTTAGGGTTAGGGTTAGGGTTAGGGTTAGGGTTAGGGTTAGGGTTAGGGTTAGGGTTAGGGTTAGGGTTAGGGTTAGGGTTAGGGTTAGGGTTAGGGTTAGGGTTAGGGTTAGGGTTGGGGTTAGGGTTAGGGTTAGGGTTAGGGTTAGGGTTAGGGTTAGGGTTAGGGTTAGGGTTAGGGTTAGGGTTAGGGTTAGGGTTAGGGTTAGGGTTAGGGTTAGGGTTAGGGTTAGGGTTAGGGTTAGGGTTAGGGTTAGGGTTAGGGTTAGGGTTAGGGTTAGGGTTAGGGTTAGGGTTAGGGTTAGGGTTAGGGTTAGGGTTGGGGTTAGGGTTAGGGTTAGGGTTAGGGTTAGGGTTAGGGTTAGGGTTAGGGTTAGGGTTAGGGTAAGGGTTAGGGCTAGGGTTAGGGTTAGTGTCTTAATCTGTAGGTCCTAGAGCGTCCTTTAGTGGTCTCTGGTGTCTACAACCTAACCCCTGGGTTAACAAACCTAACCCTAGGGTTAGGTTAGGCCTACCAAAAACTGCAACCCCAAAACCTAAACTAACCCTAAAACCTAACTTCTAAACCTAACCCCTTAACCTAACCCCTTAACCTAACCTCAAAATCTAACCCATAAACCAAAAACTTACCCCTAATCCTAACCCCTTACTCTTTAACTGTAAACCCCATACCCTAACCCAAACCTTAACTCAAACCCTTACCCTAGTACCCCAACCCTAACCCTACACCTCTACAAACAGCAATGATCCCAACTGCAATCCCTGCTAAACCCTTCAAAATGTATGTATGTACTTTGTACTGTGCAATAAATTTGGGACCCTGGAAACCTCATCTGCCCAACATAATTCGACTATTGCGGTCATTTTGAAACGATCTTCGTAAAGGAAGAAGGTCAAAGGTGAAGTTGAAACATCACCTATAAAAGTAGTTGGTGAACTTACCGTTACATAAATCAGAATCAATCTCAATATATAATCAATATCAATTAAATCAAATATAGTAATATGTAACACTCTTCAAGAGTGACTCTTGGACGTCTGTATCTCATTCAGAAGCTGGGAAATCCTATTTTGAACATATGCGCCTATGCGCCTGAAGGGAATTTGAAAAAAATCATATTTGTACCTACCTCTTGTACCTCTTTTTCCTTTCCAATGGAGACCCAATTAGACCACCTGTTGTAGGCCGCCCTTGGTCCAATCCAGTATTGAGTTTGAGTTCGGTGTAGTGTAACATTAACCCTAACCCCTAAACCTAACTCCTAAACCTAACCTCTAAACCTAACCCCCCCCCCCCCTTGGTGTCCCTGAGTAAATTGCGCAGCATATATTCTAGATGGGTGGTCTTGTCTCTGGCACTTTTTGAGTCACAAGGCAGCTAGCGAAGTCCTGTTCCACCCTCCAGCAGCTTCGGTCTGCTAGGTGCACCCCGGGTAACGCTAAGGTTCAGGCAACACTGAGCTGACTCTCATCCAGCTCAGTGCCACCTCACCTCATTTTCTGACCCCCCCTGTTATCACCCTCCTCACCCTACTTCACACCATGCTCCTCTTTCCTTGGCTCATTTCTTCCAGCTATCGTTGCCCCTTTTTTCTCCAGTTCCCTTGGATCCCTTTTCTTGCTTGCAGTTCTGCTAATTTCCTCTGACTCTCCACCCTTCAGGCATCTCCCAGAGACCCAATAAACTACAGATAGCAATCTGATTTTCAATTTAAAATTCAGATATCTTCTATCGTGATGGAAAGACATAAGGCAAATTCCAGTGATCTGACATGCAGTGATCTGAAACACAGCTTAACACAAGGTATACTATGAGTCACAGCTCCACTTTGATCGCAAACAGATGCAAACAAACACACCCAAATCCCACCAATTACACCTATTCAAATAATTTTCGAGCTTATCAAGAGCTTAGCGCATGCCCATGCAGTGCGTTCGCATGCTGCATGCAGCTTATCAGTTATGTTGTTACCATAAAAGTCTCAACGACCAACCCTTTCAGGAAACCTTTCAGCAACTCTTTCAGGACTACTCCCTAGGTACAATCGATCATGTCCCCTGTGCAGTGTTCAGGCCTCCCTGTACGGCTGTGCATAGGCACTAGCCAATGGAGAACCTGTGCGCAGCACTAACTTTTTGAGGGCATTGTTGCAGCAGTTGGAGCATGTGGAACTACCAGAACACTGGATCCAGTCTAGTTATAAAGGCCCCACGTCCTACCTGGTTTCACGAGACAGGGCCGACTGCAGTCATCACAATCATCTCTCTGCACTAGAGCTATGCTAATGCAGAGATGTACTCACTGAAGTACTAAATATGATTACTGCTCGCATACCACCAAGGAACCATGTCGGCCAATGTTTCCGGAAGGGTATGGTCGGGCATATATGTCCTCCAATCCTGTGTGTTGGGGGCACTACAGGGGCTTTAGTAAGCCTTCCGTCAACTATCTATCTATCTATCTATCTAACCTAACCCCTTAACCTGACCTCTAAACCTAACCCATAAACATAACACTTACCGCTAAACCTAACCCCAACCTAACTCTAACTGTAACCCTAACCCTACCCTTTCCCTAACCCAAACTTTAACCCTAACACAAACCATAACCCTAGTACCCTAACCTAACCCTAACCCTACACCCCTCCAAACAGCAATGATCCCAACTGCGATCCCTGCTAAACCCTTCAAAATTTATGTATGTTCTATGTTGATGTGCAATAAATAAATTTGGGGTGGCCAATATCTGACAAAATATTGATTTTAGAGCTTTGTAAATGCTTTTAATCGATTTCTCGTGCCAAAAAACTTAGGTTTAGAGTACCATCATTCATCTCTCCATTATCTCATTATGTAAATTTTTGAGAATTGACCACGTTAAATATGGATGTGGTCAGTATCTGCCAAAATATTGATTTTAGACCTTTTGAAACCCCTTCAATTCTCTGCTGCTGAGGTTGTAAATTTGATGGCTTTTCAATTTGAATAAAATAATGATCATAGCAAAAATTTTAAGCTGCAATAATGAATTCTGCATGATCTTACTAAGTTTTCCACACTTTGGTCTTATATGGCATTGCATGGTTGTGCACTAGGGAAAATTCTAAAAACACATTTTACCTCACTTGGTTTATTGATAAATATTTTAAGACTTTAGACTCAGAGGCCATTGCTACTTATAAATGTGGAATTAGCTTATTATTTTCTTTTCTTGGGAGTAAAAGTAACAATCTCTAGGACTGAAATGTACGTTTTCACCTGCATTGCTCAAATATGCTAGCCGCATATTGGTTTTTTGACCATATCTCGGGAAGTAAAAGTTTTGGGACTCTGAAAAAACCTCATCTGCCCAACATGATTCGACTATTGCGGTCATTTTGAGGTGCTCTTGGAAGTCTGTATCTCATTCAGAAGCTGAGAAATCCTATTTTGGAAGTCTGTATCTCATTCAGAAGCTGAGAAATCATATTTTGAACATATAATGCACCTATGCGCCTGAGGGGAATTTGAAAAAAAACAAAATTTGTACCTACCTCTTGTACCTCTTTTTCCTTTCCAATGGAGACCCAATAAGCCACCTGTTGTAGGCCGCCCGTGGTCCACTCCAGTGTTGAGTTTGAGTTCGGTGTAGTGTAACCCGGCACTGGAGGGAGATCAGGAATGTTTTTCAAGAGGTGGGATGTAAGTTGTGATTTGAATGCCTCGAAGGATGGAGCGGCTTTTATGCCTTTTGGGACGGCATTCCACAGCCTCGGACCAAGGAATCTTCTAGATACACAAAAGTTGATTATCCCTTAAGCACAAAATTGAAATGCGATCACTTTTCAATCTGCAATCAGAATAAAATAATTAATTACCTGATCATGGAGCCGTCATCCGAGCTATAAACAGCATGTAACAGGTGTGATGGCAGCCTTATTTCTTAATATCTTGGTCGATGAAAAAACCGTAAGTTTTCTCTCTAAAAGAACTGCTAAAACCTGAAAAGGGAAGATAATCGTTAATATTCAATCGAGTATATGCTTATCGAGATCTTATTCCCCAATTTGGTGCCCCATGCAATTGGGTGAGCAACAGGACGAAAGATGTATGGCAGCCCACCATAAAAAGATAAAAAGCCCCTCTGCCCCTAAACTTGACCATATACCCTAACCCTAACCATAACCCTAACACCCTATGACCCTAACCCTAACTCTAATTCCAACCCTAATCCTAACCCTAACCCCAACCCTAACCCTTCCTACTCGGGTCTGACGACCCCCGTCCGGATTCAATGCTTAAGTAGATTTTTAAGTGATCCTTTAAAACATCAAATTTCATTTTAACCTATTTTGCACTGTAATTCTTTGGAGACCGTATAACCAAACTTACACGGTCGCTAAAACAAGGTTAGGGTTAGGGTTTAGGTTAGAGTTTAGGGTTAGGGTTGAGGAAGGAATTCGGGTTATGGTACATGACACTATTGCTAGAGCGAGACAGCAACACGTGGGTACCTCCTGGGATCCAGGGGCCAGGAAGGAAGAAGGGGGGTAAATGTCTTAGTTCTATGGATACGACTGTCTAGGTCACGGATCTATTTTTATCTACGACCTTTTATCCCCTGCTTGATTCCGAGCTCATTTTCAATAGGGGATAAAAAGTTACAGTCTATGGCAGAAATTCCCCTTTTTACAGGCTGCATCACCCTGATCTCACTTCCATTTCAGGGTTTGGTTCCAGTTCCTCCTCCCAGCAGCGGATAAAGTTTTTTTGTTTGTTATTTTCAGGAATAATTGAAAAATAAACAAAATAAAACTGTTTTCAATCTATTTAATAGTTTTACTGTGCGGGGTGGGCTGTGTGTGGTTGCATTGGTCTGCCGCTGGGACAGTTGATACCACTTTCGCTGCTTATTTGTGTGCTTGCTGAGATATCAATAATATGATTGCAAACCCCCAAATTTCATGATTAATCAAAGCTCAATGCTCATGTCACATGACTGCTTTATCATAATTTCTCAGTGAAAGTTTGTATGGCGATTGCAAACTCTCTAAGACAAAGATAGTTTTCTCATTTGTCTACAATTGATAATCTATTAATGAATATGCCCAGTGCCACCAACGCTTCAAGAGGTTGTTCACGCAATAAAAATTGTTATGAAGTCAGCCAGTTCTTAAATCTCCTGCACCACATGATTCTTGATTTGTTACTCGAAACTATGAAAGTTTCTTGGAGCTGCCTTTACGGACCACGTTGGAGTTCAGGCAATATTCCTATTCATCGTGAACAGGATTGGTAGCGTTCTCTGCTTAGTACTATTAGTGGGAACTCAAAATCGTATCACTGCTTTGTTAGCAGATTGAATAATCTCAGAACCAACGTGAACCAACGTGGAAGACCCCGGAAGTTTGCACTACACTGCTACTAGCAACATGTCTAATGTCTATATGTACTTTGGCAAAGAGCAAGTGGCTGCATCTTTGTAGAGAACAATTGTAGTAGCTTTGTTGGTCGATATTACCTGAATCAAATTATAGGGCAGAGCTTTCCAAAGAAAACACCTAAATTTTTGTATCTAACTATGCACCTTGTGATTTACTCATCAAGATAATCTCACCGATAGCATTGCTTATCTTGAGACATCATGATAATGTTACCGATAGCTAATCTGCTATGTCTCATGCAGTGTAAACATTAATCTCGGTGTAATTCTGCATGTTGCTGGATTCTCTGCTGGGGGCCCTCGTTCAGTGTTCGCTTTGTTACTGTTTGTACACTTAGGACTGCAGATTCCCAACCTCCACAGACCACATTAAACAAATATACCAACTAGGAAATCTGGAAATAGGTAATGTTGCCACGTCAATCTAGCAACATAGTCACAGCAACTGCAATTATTTACCAGGACTAAAAATAGGGTTCGCATTAGGTAGCTCAATGCATCCATGTCCCACACTGATCAGTGCTATCCTCGTAACTTTACAAAGTTACATGACATTGTGTAACGACTGTGGTAGCTAATAAGTGTGGACTCTGCTAGCTAATAATGCTTTGATAACATTAAACCTCGCAGAAATGCGAAATGTTGCAAGCGGGGATGCCGATTAAAATGTTATTACGGAGGGTGCTAAAAGGGGGAGTCTTCAGTCAAAAATAGACGGGGGTAGGGGCTATCAGCCTTTCCCTGAAACTTTTCAGAAACGTTGCAAGTGGGGAGGGTGCAAATCAAAAGGGGAGGGCGTTAATTAAAAGAGCAGGGCGTTAATTAAAAGGGGAGGGCGTTAACTAAAAGGGGAGGGTGCCAATCAAAAGGGGAGGGTGCCAATTGAAAGGGGAGGGTGCCAATTGAAAGGGGAGGGTGCTAATTAAACCCATAGATTTTTCGCAGCCTTTTCAAGCAATAGGTCCGCAAAGTGCATTAGTATAGGGGCATCAGTATAGTAGCATTAGTTAGGATCATTAGCAGTTGCCTAGAGCCAGTGAATTTCCAGAGAGCACTGCATTGTGGTAACATAGAGAGTTGGTGTGAATTGCACTCTTCTTTATTAAGCCTCCACTGTGAGCTTTCACTGAGGCACTTCATTGAGAGATGATGTTTTACTAAAACAAGTGCTTCCATGAAACTGTCTGATGAGCCTTTAGCTGATGTTAAACATTGCTTCCAGGTGCATTTGTAATGAAGTGACTGAATTACGCGCCGTCATCCAATGGAATACTGGGCTGTGAGCATTCTGATTTGCTGTAATAAAGTCCTCAAACCACGACCTGAGACGTAATTAAAGCGAATTTGGCCTCCATGTTAGGTGTAGGTTGCTGCGAGGTTTGTGGCAATGCAGCACATAGTGCAACAAAACCTCTCAGAATGTCATCCTCGACTAAATTCACACCACCAAGAACTGCATGTTATCATGCCCTAACTCTTTCGCGCTGTGGTTTTAGATACTAATCGCTAATTGCGCCTCCAGCCACTGCATCTTGAACAACATGAAAACTGCGACAAGGCGGAGCAAGACATGTGCTGTTCACATCGCGAGGCTTATTGGATTTGTTTTAGTGTCAAAAGAACTGTTTTTATCGGCTCATGGTTTTATGAACGTTACAAATCACATTTCTTATGCCATCAGTGCACCCCAGTAGTTGTATGGTCACTATGCACTTATCTATTCATTTATCAGCAAATAGTGAGTATAGCCCCACTTCATTAACAGATGTCTCCTGATAGGTCTAGACACAATCTTCTACATGAGCAGTAGGTCACAAGGTTAAGCCTACGTAATACCATGAAGATGTTCCCTATCTTGGGTGATTGTGATGTTCCTATCTTGGGTGATTTGTGCGTCTCGCAGTCACAGTGCCACTAAGTTTTACGAAGAAGTCTTAGCTTTTCCCATATTTCCGATCAGCCATAGCATTTTAATAAAGGATAATGTTCAGTGATGACCCGGGTCGATAACCTCAATAAAATTAAATGACACTGCTTCTTTTATATGGATATTAAAAATATGCAGCTACAGGATTATATATGGATAGATGATTTAATCTCATATATCATGTCTCTGAACTTAAACCAAGCATTACAGCATGTTGAAGTTAAATTACCAGCCATCATACTTCTCACTTAATTTTCTGTGAAAACTACATGGTTATGCTGCCAAATCTCGCTTTCGGTGAAAAAAATATGCGAAACGTCTAAATACTTTAACAGTTTAAATGCACTACGTCAGCAATCATAATCTAACATGGCATTTAATGCAGGGAAGCAGTCAGGGGCTTATATTCCTTGCAGCATTGATTTGTTTTTACTGCTGCAGGCAGTGATTTGTTGTTAATGCTGCAGGCAGTGATTTGTTGTTACTACTGCAGGCAGTGATTTGTTGTTAATACTGCAGGCAGTGATTTGTTGTTAATACTGCAGGCAGTGATTTGTTGTTAATACTGCAGGCAGTGATTTGTTGTTAATACTGCAGGCAGTGATTTGTTGTTAATGCTGCAGGCAGTGATTTGTTGTTAATACTGCAGGCAGTGATTTGTTGTTAATACTGCAGGCAGTGATCAGTTGTTAATACTGCAGGCAGTGATTTGTTGTTAATGCTGCAGGCAGTGATTTGTTGTTAATACTGCAGGCAGTGATTTGTTGTTAATACTGCAGGCAGTGATTTGTTGTTAATACTGCAGGCAGTGAATTGTTGTTAAAATTGCAGGCAGTGATTTGTTGCAAGATACTTGAACTGGCTCCAGCCCGTGTACCAGCCAGCTTAATTTCATCACATTCATTTCGCAGTGATAAGCTATTGATTAGATCGAAGTTCTTGGTAATACAGTAATACGTTGGAAATTTCAACAAATTTGCATCTCGTCTCATGGTAAAATATTGATCAATTATTCTTGTTCAATTCTCCCTGATAATTATTCGGGGTGGTTGGCTTGACAGAAGCTTGAATACTCCGTAGCAGGAAGAAATGAAAGCTTCCTGAGCTCCAGCCGTCGTCATATGATCGTGATTAAGCACCTAATAGATCATCAAATTCTGAGCAGGGTGTTGCAATCCTACTAAATCCTACTGAATCCTACTTAAACGGTATTTACTAGGCAAATATTGCGGTATCATTTAAAATGTTCTGAAGTAGAATTAAGCTGCGCACTTTCAATTACTATAATGGATACCAATATCGCTAAATATCTTTCCGGCAGAAACTAGAATGCTTACCATTAGAATTCTTCCCGTTAGAATGCTTACCATTACAATGCTTACCATTAGAATGCTTACCATTAGAATGCTTCCCATTAGAATTCTTCCCGTTAGAATGCTTCCCATCAGAATGCTTCCCATTAGAATTCTTCCCATTAGAATTCTTTCCGTTAGAATGCTTCCCATTAGAATGCTTCCCATTAGAATGCTTACCATTAGAATGCTTCCCATTAGAATGCTTACCATTAGAATGCTTACCATTAGAATGCTTATCATTAGAATGCTTACCATTAGAATGCTTATCATTAGGAAAGACTTGAAATCATTTTCATTTCTCATTGGAAGCATTTAAATGGTAGCATTCTAATGGATTAAACATTTCAATGGAAAGTATTTCTTATTCTTTTTTTCTAAAAACCAGGCTGGTTTAATGACTACTGCCTTGCAGATGTTAGTATTTACTCCTTAAGGCTAAAAGTCTGTTTTCATATGCAGGATGTTTATCATATATCCATTCCCACTTGATAGTAAAGTAGCCCCTCCCTGCCCTGCAGATGAAGTAAGATGTGTGGATTTGTTTAAATTTACCTCATAGTCATGTGTTTCTTGCACATCTTGATTCAAATAATGAATTGTGCGTACTGGCCTACTGATTTACAGGCGCGAGACACACACCCATGAGAAATGATGAATAAATTGTTGGAGGGGTGGAGATTCCGTGCTCTCTGCCGCACTTTTCCATCAAGGCGTCACATCAGCAGTAAAACGGTGGTAAAAGTCGCAGGCTGACGTGACAGAGATTCAAATGACTCCCACCCTTATTCTGACTTCCAGGGTCTAATATAGTAATATCACTGATACCATTATTATTTCGTATTTCTATGTGAAATTACAGCGTAGTTCCAATATGGGTAAATAGTCGCGTTTTAGTGCACTGAATTGCTCTCAATCCGAGGTCGCCCCATTAAATTGCAGGTATATAATCGCCATCCAATAATTTGCATTTCCTCCAGACTATGAAATTAAAGTTTAAGTGATTTCATAGCCAATTCATTGTGCGATCAGTCGTTGCGTCTAACTACTGATTGGAGCTGTGTCTCACTTCGCCACTTTAATTAAACCTGAGCACAGAGGCGGGACTGATAATTTCATTAGACCTCGGGATCCACGTTGTCAGACGTTCTTCTCAAATATTATCCCACAAATTATTTCTCACAGGGGACACTAAATCGTAAGATGGAGCATTTTCAACCATCACTATTTCGTTTTTAACCATCACTATTTCGTTTTCAACCGGTCATTACTTCGTTTTCAACCGGTCATTACTTCGTTTTCAACCGGTCATTACTTCGTTTTCAACCGGTCATTTTAATCTATCATTTTTGAACCTTTATATGTCTTTTTTTCATTACCGTTTTGAACCAGTGATCATTATGTTGTGTTTTTTCCAGCCAATGAGTGCGTTGCTTATGGCGGGAATTGTGGCCCCTCTCACGGTCCTTGGGATGTGTTGGGAACGGCTGCGTGCTCCTGATAGTGGTCAGGAACAACATGTTCAAACTCAACAGTGAGTTCAAATCCTAATTAAGTGGTAATGTGAACTAATAAACCTCAGATGCCCTATGTGTTCCCCTATGTGTTCTAATATCCCCCCCCCCCTTCCCAGATGTCCTGTGTTTTATAATCTAATACCCCCCCTTCCCAGATGTCCTGTGTTTTATAATACCCTATGTGTTCTAATACCCCCCCCCCTTCCCAGATGTCCTGTGTTTTATAATACCCCCCTTCCAAATGCCCTGTGTTCTATTTAAGCCCCCACATGCCTTGAGTTTTATAATTACCCTCCCAGATACCCTGTATGTTCTAATAACCCCCCCAAATACCCTGTATGTTCTAATACCCCCCCCCCCTTCAGATGCCCTGTGTTTGCTGGTACACCTCAGCATCATAGACTTTCTGCGAAGTACTTTAGTGAACCCACTGGTGATCAAGTCACTCGTTACAGGTGAGTCAGAATCTGGTTATCAAGTCACTGCAATTTCGCAGTCTGTTCCACTGATTGCCAATGTGTAAGGGGGAAGTATTGAGAGAGCTAAGAAATGTGAGTTTGGAGTTTTAAGAGGGAAGTATATTCGAGCTGGGGTTTAAAAGTAAAACATCCAGGGAGCTGGCTGGGAGGGGAAAACGGAGTGCTGTGCAAAGTCTTCCCAACTCTTTCCAGATTGCTGACTTACGCCTACGTCATAACGCTGGTCCTGATCTCAATGGAAAGGTAAGAAGTGGGATTAGTTGCAGTGTCTTCAGGGTTAATGAAATATACCCTTTTAGAAACTAAATCGGCTACAGCTATCTCGTTCTGACTTTAGTTTGAGAGTTTGCTACAAGCAAACTCAGCTATGTTCCTGACTTTGTAGCAAACTCTCAAACTGAAGTCATTATTATTTCATGTCCCCGGTAAATTCAGCGAGTTAACTCTGTTGAAACCTCCCAGGCTGGCCCTGGTTAAGCTGTCAATAAACAGCATGTGGCGGCTGCTCAGGAAGCGGAATCTCCTGGGGGCTGCCATTGTGGCGTGGCTGCTCGCAGCGACTTTCGCAGTTCCCAAAGCCTTCTTTCTCAGAATCAAGTGAGTGATCAAATGATTGCTCAATGCTCAAGTGATTGCTCAAGTGACTGATCAGGTGAATGCTCAAGTGAGTGTTCAAGTGATTGCTCAAGTGAGTGATCAAGTGAATGCTCAAGTGAATGCTCAAGTGACTGCTCAAGTGACTGATCAAGTGAATGCTCAAGTGACTGCTCAAGTGACTGATCAAGTGATTGCTCAAAATGAATCCCAAGGCAGGCATTCCAGCCAATGCCAGGGTGAAACCCTAGGCTTCATTCCACACAATATTTTCAATGATTGCAAAACAGCCCACTTCCACACGACCATGTAATTGCATGGTCATTGCTCAACCATAAAACTGTGCAGTAACCAGAACAACCCTCAGTAACCATGAAAACACTCCATACATACATACATACATACATACATACACCACCCACAAACCTGTGCAGTCTGCCATCTCAGACTGTCACCACACACAAATTGGATTAAACATCTCCAGCCAGCCAATACTAGCGTGACCGGTTAGTCACAAGCAAATCAGCCATTTAAGGAGGGGGAGTGTGTTGCGAGTAAGTTTGGATGGGGAAGGAGAGTTTCAATATCCTGGGTAAGGGGCAGAGAGAGTAATTATTGGAATTGGTTTAGTCTCAGGGTAAGGACTGAGGGGGTCTGTCAAATACAGCTCTTTAGAATTCTTCAGCTATGATATGCGAGTATGTGTGTGCTTGCTTCTAGTTTCTTTGTTCCCAGGCATGTGTTTGCTTCTACTCTTCTAGTTTCGTTGTTCCCAGGTACCTGCGTCACATCGGAATGTGCACATATTTCGGCTACGATAAGTCGGATTTGGTGGACATGTCTCTGGTTCTGGCGGACAAGATATTCCCTCTGATCTGTATCCTGGTTCTCGTTATTTCCTACTCCGTCTTCCTCAAGCAGGTAACACTAAACACAGAACTCCAAATCTAACTAGAATATGGCTATTGATAAGCACCACACAGTTTAGACTTTGCATTGACCAGTCTTCACCATCCTAAACCCAACTGATAAACCCAACTTATAAACCCAACTGATAAACCCAACTTATAAACCCAACTTATAAACCCAACTTATAAACCCAACTTATAAACCCAACTTATAAACCCAACTGATAAACCCAACTTATAAACCCAACTTATAAACCCAACTTATAAACCCAACTGATAAACCCAACTTATAAACCCAACTAAACCTTCCTTCAGATCTACTCTCTCAGCAAGGCTGCAACAACGTGCAAGGTAAAGTGAGATACGTAAATGAATTCTTCCATTAATCAGTCGTTCAATAATTCATGAAAGCCGGAAGGACGCCTATTACATTAATTAACGAAGCATTATTAATTAGACCTGACAGGTTCACACGTTCTAAACTTCAGAGAGGAGCGACCAACGGGGAGTGCACTAAAGTCCGCTGCAAACACAACAAGAGTCCCAACTCACAGGCACCAACTAACCTCAAACAAGGTACCTTATCTGCTTATATTGCTGAGTCTGTGTCGAGTGAGCAGGAGTTAAACAGGGCAGCGATAGCATGGCTCTCCAGCAAATTGACAGACATTATTCAAAACACTGTTAGCTGTTTGCCAGTGTCCACGTTTCGGACACTATCAGCTGTTTGAGTGTTAGACAGTGTCCACGTTTCAGACACTATCAGCTGTTTGACAGTTTCCATGTTTTCAGACAGCAAGCCCCCAGAGAGTCTACAGTTGGAGGAGAGCAGTGGGTTGAGGCGGGACACCTCAGAGAACACAGACCTCACTCAGATCACGGGCACCCCCAGCAGAAACAAGTCAGAGAGCAGGAAGCGGTTCCAGCGCACGTGCGTCATGGTTACCCTGGTGATCCTGGTTTTCCTGGTCACGTGGTCCCCCTACTTCTTCCTCAAGTTCATGTTCCTAGTGGACAATACCCATCCTCTGGCAGGGAACCTGATGTTGCACCAAGCTGCCTACATAGCCACCATCTTGCCCCCAGTCCTCAACCCCCTTCTATACATCTGCCAGTTCCCAGCAATCAAGAAGAGGTTCGGGAAGTTCAGATACGAGGCGAGGAAACACGCCAACCTAGCCATCCGAAACATGACCCCGGTTTAGGAGCACTAACACTTCTGTTTGGACGGATACGTTCACATGACCCCAGTGTAGTTCAAAGTGTAGTGAAATTCAGAGTGCTGACAATGTCACTCTGCTGGGTGAAGTGGCTGTGTAGTGAAATTCAGAGTGCTGACAATGTCACTCTGCTGGGTGAAGTGGCTGTGTAGTGAAATTCAGAGTGCTGACAATGTCACTCTGCTGGGTGAAGTGGCTGTGTAGTGAAATTCAGAGTGCTGACAATGTCACTCTGCTGGGTGAAGTGGCTGTGTAGTGAAATTCAGAGTGCTGACAATGTCACTCTGCTGGGTGAAGTGGCTGTGTAGTGAAATTCAGAGTGCTGACAATGTCACTCTGCTGGGTGAAGTGGCGCGCACATTATGAAGGAGCACCCTAAGCTGGAGTATTGCGGGTGCCTATTGAGATGCCGCAATTCTCAGACCCGAGAAACTATCGATAACTCATTCCTTTTAGTAGTCTATCATTTACTACAAGGAGACCCTCCCGAATACTGTAACACTACAAAACTATTCAGGAAGGGAAGTTTACTATTCGCTGTTTTAGTTAATTTACTATTCAATTTATTGTTTTATTCAATCAATTATTCCAGAAATATCTTCTCATTGTGGGGCTTATTGTGTTTCTTTGAGTCATTTGCCCCTTTCAACACAGCCACCGCGTGTGTTTCTCTGGTGCGTGGGCACACTGCTCTATACAGTTTGTACACAGTACACAGCACCTGTTGTTTTCTATAGCTGAGTGATAAAAGCTAACACATTGTCAAGGTGTTTTATTACCTACGTCCCTGTTTAGTCGCATCCTGGCATCCATTCTCTTGCAGAGGCCTGCTTCCTGCGGAATGTTTTCAAATTTTTCCTAATTTTTAATTTCACTCTTTTTGTTTTATGTACAAATCAATGTGTGATTACTTAGTTCATTCATAGTCCCTGCCTTCATGATGTTTTCAAATTTAATGTAGACCAACTAGAAATATTGTATTTTTTCATTGAATATTTCCAATTAAATTTATTAGATTTAATATTTTCACTTGAATCTTTAAACTTTAGATTTTTATATCAGGTCGGACATTGCACTTGTAATTTGTTAATTCCTGTTTAATTCCTGTTTAATTCCTGTTTAATTCCTCTTTAATTCCTGTTTAATTCCTGTTTAATTCCTGTTTAATTCCTGTTTAATTCCTGTTTAATTCCTGTTTAATTCCTGTTTAATTCCTGTTTGAAGATCGCATCCAATATTCCTGACATTTGTTGACTTCTGCGTATATTGTCGTGATGTAAAGATACGTGTTCTTTTGCGTCATGTAACCATGGTAACATTTCATCTAGGTAACACTGTTACTGAGATGAAGTGTCGCAATAGCACCGTATGGTTTCAGGTTCATTAAAGCATGTACATGATGGGGGGCTGATATGGGACATCACATGGTAGAGGCGGATAACTCAGGTAATATCTATTATTCTTTTAATCATGCATGACATACCTTTGAAGTATCATTCCGAATATACTGATAGTGTCCCCTGTTAGTGATAGGGTCCTCTGTTTAACTTGATAATGTCCCCTGTTAGTGATAGGGTCCTCTGTTAACTTGATAGTGTCCCCTGTTACTGATAGGGTCCTCTGTTAACTTGATAGTGTCCCCTGTTAGTGATAGGGTCCTCTGTTACTTTGATAGTGTCCCTGTTAGTGATAGGGTCCTCTGTTAACTTGATAGTGTCCCCTGTTAGTGATAGGGTCCTCTGTTAACTTGATAGGGTCCCCTGTTAGTGATACGGTCCTCTGTTAACTTGATAGTGTCCCCTGTTAGTGATAGGGTCCTCTGTTTAACTTGATAGGGTCCCCTGTTAGTGATAGGGTCCTCTGTTAACTTGATAGTGTCCCCTGTTAGTGATAGGGTCCTCTGTTGACTTGATAGTGTCCCCTGTTAGTGATAGGGTCCTCTGTTAACTTGATAGTGTCCCCTGTTAGTGATAGGGTCCTCTGTTAACTTGATAGTGTCCCCTGTTAGTGATAGGGTCCTCTGTTAACTTGATAGTGTCCCCTGTTAGTGGTAGGGTCCTCTGTTAACTTGATAGTGTCCCCTGTTAGTGATAGGGTCCTCTGTTAACTTGATAGTGTCCCCTGTTAGTGATAGGGTCCTCTGTTAGTGATAGGGTCCTCTGTTAACTTGATAGTGTCCCCTGTTAGTGATAGGGTCCTCTGTTAACTTGATAGTGTCCCCTGTTAGTGATAGGGTCCTCTGTTAACTTGATAGTGTCCCCTGTTAGTGATAGGGTCCTCTGTTAACTTGATAGTGCCCCTCTTAACTTGATAGTGTCCCCTGTTAGTGATAGGGTCCTCTGTTAACTTGATAGTGTCCCCTGTTGTGATAGGGTCCTCTGTTAACTTGATAGTGTGTCCCCTGTTAGTGATAGGGTCCTGTTAACTTGATAGGGTCCCTGTTAGTGATAGGGTCCTCTGTTAACTTTGATAGTGTCCCCTGTTAGTGATAGGGTCCTCTGTTAACTTGATAGTGTCCCCTGTTAGCGATAGGTCCTCTGTTAACTTGATAGTGTCCCCTGTTATTGATAGGTCCTCTGTTAATTAGGGACCTCTGTACAGCAATTTTAGACTCATATTGCATTGACACATCATGGAGTCTTTTAGATGATTCTTCATAGACATGCTTGATTGTGCCATTAGCAACATCAAGATCATACTCCAATTTTTTAACCTGAATCAGCAAATCAGATTGTGGCAGACTAGAATCACTTTGGTCTTGAATCTCACTTTCAACATTTTGATCTAAAGATGCAGCTTCTTTTTTTAGGATATCATAAGCATCGAAATCATCAGATGCTATGCTAGAACCATCCCCAGTGATAGAATTTTTCAGTCTACCAATCAGATAAGGTTGATCTGAAAACTTGTCAAGATCACTCATACTGTATGAAGTTGTTGGTACACTTTCCTTATTATATGATTCCAAAAACTTACTAGATATATTGTTCAAGCTAGAAAAAGCGACCTTTTTCAAGTGTTTTGTAATATCACTTGATGGAGACAAAGCTTTGCCTGAAAATGCTGAAGGTGAAGATGATGTTGAAACAGTCACGAAATAGTCAGAATTTTCATTATCTTCAGAAAGTCCACCTTCATTATCAATTATTTCCACATTTTTATCTCCATGCTTCATAGACATATTGCTTGAGTCAGTGAAGGACACACTAGTTTTAGAATCATTTATGGCATTTCCTTCATGGCTATTTGCAACAACAGATTCTGAGTCTTGTACCAAGTCTTGTTCTAAGTCTTTTACCTTCCTTTCAATTAATACAGATTCATTTGATGCTGATTCATAAGGTACTCCATCATGCACTTTCACATCTTGCATTGAATTATTTTCTTTCAGTCCATCAATGCTCCCAGGTTCAAGATATTCTACATTTCCACTTAATATTTCTTGACTGCAAGTTAAACTTTTAGTTGTGGCTGAATTACCATTCAAGTACAAGTTTGATTCTGTGTTGATATTTGATTTTGCTTCATGTTCCTCATCATTACTCAGCATACCACATACATCTGAAAGATATTTATAACAGTATTAAGAGCTTCAATGTAATAATGTACTCTTCAGTCTCAAATAAATGGGTTGATTAAAGGGTTTTTAAACAGTGGGGGAGAGTTATTTAACACCCTTCCCATTCTGACATTTTGAAAATTATACAAATAAAAATAAAAATTCATATCTTCAGTTAGAATTTTACAGCAACCAATCAGCAATCTGAAGCTTCGCCAACTGTTTTCTCAGAATCACACTTTTTTCTGTCAGAGTTAGGCACGTGTATAGTACATTGGTCAATTGAATGGAATTGGTCAATCAATCAACTTTATTTATTTATTTATTTATTTACTTATTTATTTACTTATTTATTTACTTATTTAACAAGCTTATCCGTTTATTTAAACAAGCTTTGATTTTTAATAATTATCTTATAAATTATTATGCCCTAACCCTAACCCTAACCCTAACCCTAACCCTAACCTCAACCTAACCCTAACCCTAACTAACCCTAACCCTAACCCTAACCCTAACCCTAACCTAACCCTAACCCTAACCCTAACCCTAACCCTAACCCTAACCCTAACCCTAACCCTAACCCTAACCCTAACCCTAACCCTAACCCTAACCCTAATGTAATAATGTACTCTTCAGTCTCAAATAAATGGGTTGATTAAAGGGTTTTTAAACAGTGGGGGAGAGTTATTTAACAGGACACGTTCAAATAAGACTGGGGACTTTGTGCCACGAGCAAAATCGCCAATTTTACATTTTTTGCCATAACATGTGAATTAAGTGCCCTTTCTTCTTCATACTCACAGAGTCTATTGCTTGTATCATATCTAATCCTTTAACATCGCTAATAAGTTGAAAATTGGTTGTTATAACGCTGTAAGGCAAAATATGTAACTTCCTGTTACAAATATTGCTCTAAATTATTGCAGTAAGATTTGAAGTCTAATTTGATGTGGAACATATCAATTAGACTATTGATGAAGCACTATTTGTTAATTTGACACCCTATGGACTATTGTTTTTCCATAACAGGTTAATTATGTAACAGTACTTTTACTTTTGACTTTTAATGAATATAGTATTTTAATAGGACCAAATTTTCCATTTTCTGGGCAAAATCGGTAACATCTATGCTCATAACAAAGCTTCAGTCACTTATTTTGTGATTGGATCAGTTAAAAGGACAGAAATGTGTAAAAAGTGTAACAGTGTTGTATTGTGATCAATCAATAACAGCATTGAATCATATTGGAAAAATCTATGGTATATTTACTCTGCTTTATTTAAGGTAATATGATGGTTGTGAAAAGTATTGTTAATTTGGCGCAAAAATGTACATTTTGTAACAAAATAGTATATTTTGAAAATTCGTTAGAAATTTACTTATATGGAGATAATTTTCAATGCTAAAGTCCATGTCCACAATAGGAATGTTACATTTTTTGCCATATTTGCCTTATCATAAGTCAGGAATCTAAACTATGCCTTGATAGATGTTGGATATTATATATTATATAGGTACAACAAAAGTTTTACAATCAATTTCATTACCTCTTCATGGATAAAAAGCAGCTCTTCACTATTTGTTACATTTTTTGCTTGTTAAGTCAAATTTACATGAACTTAGACTTAAGGAATGATTTCTCGACAATTCCTACTTCACTGTCCCAGTTTGTTAAGGAAGTTCAGGAGTTTATATCAGCAATTTCAATGTTTATATGAAATGGTATCACAAAATAAGACTCAATTTAGCTAGTTGTACACAAGTTAGTGTTACAAATTTTGCTACTTAGATTGTGACTGAAGTCATCAGAGACTCATTCCCATTTGCCAATTAGTTTCACAATTTGATTTGGTATTAAATTTGTCGTGTACAGTATATGTTGTAATTGTGGTAAAATTCTGCAATGTAAGTTACACTTAATTTTGTTACAAATTTTGCAAAACCTGGTAACATTAACACGATTTCTGGTTACTCATGTACTTCCTCCTTCCATACCTAATGGATTACACCGACTTTTAGGTCTTATTAAATTGTGTTACAAATCTGTTACAGCTGCCTACTTTTATGAGGCCCTTAATGTTCAGTATGTATTAGAAGTGTTACGAAATTTGCCACTTGAAACCAATTTAAGTTGTTCTTTTGAGGTTTAATATGTTCGTAACTGAATTTTGAGTGGCCATAAAGCAAAAGAATTCGAATTTTTCTTTTAATATTTCGCCAGTTCTCATATTTGATTTTTCAGATAAAGTGTTACAAAATTTGCAGTGTACATTTTAATAACATTTTCAATGCAGAAAACCTTAATTGACATCAATACAAATTTATGTGTTACAAAAAGAAATTAATTGTGACTTAAATCCTACTCCAAATGGCCCCATGAAATTTTGTAACACATGTTTTTGTTACACTGTTTGCATTTCTATGTAAAATTAACAAATCGAAATATCTCAGGCCCTGTTTAAGTTTTGGTTTTCTTGTTTTGATACACTATTTGCCAATAAATGTAACTTAACTATGAAAATCTCTGAATCAAATGACATGTTACAAATTTTGCTGTGTATTGATCTGATTGTGAGGAGAGAAAAGTGGCACAAAGTCCCCAGTCTTATTTGAACGTGTCCAACACCCTTCCCATTCTGACATTTTGAAAATTATACAAATAAAAATAAAAATTCATATCTTCAGTTAGAATTTTACAGCAACCAATCAGCAATCTGAAGCTTCGCCAACTGTTTTCTCAGAATCACACTTTTTTCTGTCAGAGTTAGGCACGTGTATAGTACATTGGTCAATCGAATGGAATTGGTCGATCAATCAACTTTATTTATTTATTTATTTATTTACTTATTTATTTACTTATTTATTTACTTATTTAACAAGCTTATCCGTTTATTTAAACAAGCTTTGATTTTTAATAATTATCTTATAAATTATTATGTTTGTATATATTGGTTTTGTGTTATCTGACAGTGCCTAAGTGCAATGGGAATTCAGTTGATTGAATTGTTTTTATTTCAACAATGAGTAAATCATTTATTTGCACTGTTAAACTCATTTTTAACATTTGTTTTTGTGGCACAGCTGTACGATCATTTAAGTTGAGGTGCCACTTTAATATAAAAGTTTAAATAATTATCATTATTATTTGATAGACAGAGGTGTCTTACACAGAAAATCCCAGAAAATCTTGGGAAATCTTTGATCTAGAAGGGAAACAAATTAATTCAATTCAATTATCAAATTTTACAGCTCAATTATCAACTTTTACAGCAACTATAATATTGCTTATTCAACCATGGTTCAAGTCATTTGGGACCAGTAAAACACATCAGTTGTTCAAATGTAGTTCAATAAAAAATATTTCAATATTTTGCAACAGCATTTGCACAATTGTCTTTATTTCAATTTAAAGTGATTAGTTGGTCAATTGACCAGTTCCATTTGATTGACCAATGTACTATACATGCGCCTTATGATGATGATGAATCTTATCAGTAAGCAATGAGTCCAGATGCTCTCACATTTATGATCTTTCTTATTCAAACCATTCCAATCAAATTTACCCCCTCCAGCCTTCCCCCTCTTAGGGATCATTCACATATTACGTAATCACCTAGGGAGAGGGGGGTTCTTTCAAATGGTTACATTTGATAATGGGGTGGGGGAGGGGGTTTGGTGGTTGATTACGTTATCAAAATATCCAATTCTTGACACAATTTTTGAAATTTTTTGCCACAAATTCTCGGTACTTAAGCAAAATTTTCAGAAACCAACTCAAAAGCACCATTTTTCAGCAACATTTTTTAAAACTTACCTCAATAGTTTCATAAATTTTTCCAAAGTTGAAACAATTGATTTTAAAGTATTTACACTGTCCATTTTCTTCACTTTCTACTCAAAAAGGTGGGGGAGGGGGTTAACTTTAAGCCATGATTACGTAATATTCTTCTCAAGAGAGGGGGGTTGGGCTTTGATTACGTTTGATTACGAGGGGGAGGGGGGTTGAAAATGGCCAAAAATTGATTACGTAATATGTGAACACTGAACAATCCCTTATTTGAAACCCCCTTTTATGACATTCTTTGAAAAACAGTAATTACAACCTCTGTCTATTTGTGACTGAAGAGAAACAATAATTATTATAAAACATGAACTTAGGAAACACCTTCTATTCATTGACACTGCTTCCTTTCATGGAAAGTAATAATAATGCAGGTGTCTCGACCTTTCCAGAAGCAGTGTATTGAGCAGTGCCTGTGTGCTTTTTGCTGTGCATGATAGCATGCAAAGTACTTTCAATGCAATTTGCATTAAGAGGCACCCAAGTGTAGTATAATATGCCTTGCCTCAAAAGGTCGATAGTGATGGTAATGATTCAAGCCAACATATTACTGCTCCATGCATTCATTCAACTGACAGTTTTAAACTGATGAAGCACAATTAACATAACCTAACTGCATAACAGAATCGACAATTTAGATTCTGGTTTGCAGTAATAATTAATATCATTTCCTTGAGGAGCCACAAAAAACAGAGCTCTAACACAAATATTATTCTGCAAAATGAAACAAAATATTTTGATACAGCATAAACAAACAATCCAAAAGTTTGCCAGACGTTGTCTCAGTCTGGCCCATATTTTTAAGACCAGGCAACGTCTGGCATGGGCAAATAGCAATCAAAAAGAACATCAACACTCATTAATGAGTGTTGAAATGTTTGTTCACGATGAATCAAACATATTGCGTTTTGGAATTCCAAAATGCAATACTGCAATAAAGCGCGCGCGTAAGCACCTGGTTAAGTGAAGGGCCATGCAATGCATCGTTACACTTACTTGCCACATGCTGTGTCCCTGTTTGTTCGCGCGCGCCCCCGCGCCTTTTTTCTGAACACGCGCGCCTGCGCGCTCAAAATAGGTTCTAACGTAGGACAAATCATTCTTTGTTTAATTGTTTAACACGACAAAACGTATTCATTTCTGTGGCTCGCGTTTCCTGTAGGGAAACTCGACGCCACACACTTATGTTCCTGAGCCGGTATAGGTGTGTACGCGCCGCGCGCTTATCCCTGAGGTAGCGCGCCACGCAACGCAAACAGGGATATACGTGTTTAGCAACCACCTATGCGGGCGTATTGCTAAACACTTGCTCTTACCACTAACCAGATCCCAGTTTTTACGCGACGAAGCGACGCCCCTGGTTAGGGGAAGCCACCCAGTCATCGACGAAAACGATCAAGACCGAGACGGGCAATGTCCGTCTAATTGTTTGCAATCATTCATCATTGAATTCAACAGCAAACATTTCGACGGACATAGCCCTTTTTTCTTCGATGACTGAGTGGCTTCAGTTCGATCGGTGCGGTCACCGTTCGCTTAGTTCTCTTTCATTTCAAATAATATTAAATTTAATAGAAAACTGAAGATAGCAGTATGCTGGTAATGGTATGCAGTAGACAATAGCATTAAGGCAGGTGTCGCCACCTCGAGAAATGAGAATTCTTCTGAAATTTCCGATCGCGCGGCGCCATGTACGTAGGTGAGTATACTGTTAAATCAGTATCACACGCGTACAAATTGTGGTTTTGTGGAAATTTCAGACACCGATCTCAGAGGTGGCGACACCTCAGTTACAATCATATACTATCACAATCATATACTATTACTATCATAATTGACAATGATAAATGATTGAATTCAACGCTAAAAGTACAAAGCAGGCGTCACTGACAGTTGACTGTTGACACGACTTCGTCCTTCGAGAAATGAAAATCATAGGGGAATTGATGGTAAGGTATTGTATTAATTATTTTTAGCGTTATCTGTTTATTTGTCATCCGGTAGGTAAATTATTTTAAAGAATTTTGTTTTTAATTCTATTCCATGATTGCTGTATGAGTATCACGATCGCTCTCATTTAAATGCGATACGGATTAATCCGCTGTTCCAACTTGGAGCTTTCCATCTTTCATCTCTCGCCTCAGCAATCCACTAATCATCAGGAGTCTGTTTCGCATAGATGATCTGCTTTCTGTAAAAATAAGCTGCATATTGCAAACTCGAGGTTCAGCGCAATTCAATTGCCTTTTCTCCATTTCTCGATGGCTTGTTCAATCACTGCTTGCTTATTACCGTAAACCTAGGAATACAGTTTATTATACACCTAAGAGTAAGTTATAACTAGTTAAGTATTAGTAATATACACCTATTCCTTAACTTGGAAGCACTTATTCCTATTCCTATTCTGAGAAGAGGAAATGAACGGGAAAAAAGAAATGGAAACCGATAAGAAACGGAAAATAATTAGAAAAGAATTGGAAAAAGAAGAGAAAGAATTGCACCTCATCAATCAGTTCTCCGTGTCTGTAGAATTGAAATGTTGGCATTGACTTCACTTTACAAGCATCCGTTGTCTCGCAGTTCTCGTTTGTGTTTATCTGAAAAAAAACGTGTAAAATTAAATGAAAAATAATTTTTGTTGAAATAAATGAATGGCACTAAATCGCAATTATGTGGATTATGTAAATCGCAATTATGTGGATTAGGATAAACAAGGCATGAACGAAATCTTTGGCGCATTTCTCACCTTGAAAAACAATACATCAGAAAACTCTTTGGCCCACTTTTCCACCTTAGGAGCTATCATTTTGCAGGGTCTGCACCAAACTGCGTAGAAATCTATCACGATCAACCTGAGAATGTGTTTTAATAAAATGGCACAGAATTTAGATTTAAAAGGTATCATCAATAGATCACTGAAAGATTGAAACACAAGTAGATCGTGGGATAAAGGCAATGAAAGAAATATAATAAGATAGTGGGATAAAGGCAATGAAAGAAATATAATAGAATAGTGGGATAATGAGAGATTATAAAAGACAATTGATGGCTAACTTGTCTGAGTTGGTTGCCAGGATCTTGATGAAGTCATCGTGGCACTCAATCGGTTTGACGCACCCTTGACACCCCTCCTCCGGGCAGTTGACATGGGGGGCGGCGGGCATGTTTTAGACTGGTTACTGGTTAGTGGGGCGGGGGCTTGGTTTAGACTGGTGGCTACTGGTTAGTGGGGCGGGGGAGGGGGGCTTGGTTTAGACTGGTGGCTACTGGTTAGTGGGGCGGGGGGCTTGGTTTAGACTGGTGGCTACTGGTTAGTGGGGCGGGGGCTTGGTTTAGACTGGTTACTGGTTATTGGGGCGAGGGGCATGTTTTAGACTGGGGGGGGCGTAGTTTATGGCGGTAACTGGTTTAACCAGTACTCACTCACCAATCAACAAATCACCCGATTAAATATTATAAGTAAGTAATAAGCCCAATTAGTCAATTATTAAACGATTTAGGACTTCAAACCAAGTTAAGCAGTTGATTACTCCGTGTTTCACAATAGGAACAGTAAAGTAAAAGGAGCTGAGTAAGAGAAGAGTCAAAAGCCCCCACCTCACTAAACCTATCCGGTGTCACCTTGACAGAGAGACCTGCAACACACCGGATTCATATCTCGTGGAAGATAATTACCTTGTTTAAAGTTTAACTTTTGGCGCACACTGAGTTGGTTTGGGCGTGAGTTGTACATGTTTCCAATAAAAGAATAGGGCAAAATTACCTAATTGGAAATCATTCCACAGTGCAAATGCTCTACTTTCCCTTTCTTCAGGCCCACTTTCAAATTAAGTCAAATAGACTTAATTTCAATATTGGATTAATTCTAAACAAGGATCCCAATGAGGTCAGATAGGCAAGGTGCGTGCCCCCATAAAGATTGCAGACTCTAAAACTTACATATCTTGGAGCTCAAGAGGAGATAATTACTTAATTAGAAACTAACCGACAAACTAAACATGTTACATTGATACTCTTCTGAAGGAAGCTCGCAAATCTCTTCCATTTGTTCGAAAGTCACACCTAACACATAATGAAATAGCTCTACATCCTAACGTCCAAGTGTCAGGTCACTGATATGACGCTCAGGTGACAACTGTGAGTTAAGTGAGCTAGGAGTTGCTGAGTCTGTAGTAGTTACTAATAGTGTTTAGCAGGTGTTTCTGATCAACACTTTCAATTTCATACGAGTCAAAGCTGAGTCAGTTAATATAAATCAAAGCTGAGTCAGAGAATACAAATCAAAGCTGAGTCAGTAAATACAAATCAAAGCTGAGTCAGTGAATACAAGTCAAAGCTGAGTCAGTAAATACAAATCAAAGCTGAGTCAGTGAATACAAATCAAAGCTGAGTCAGTGAATACAAATCAAAGCTGAGTCAGGGAATACAAGTCAAAGCTGAGTCAGTAAATACAAATCAAAGCTGAGTCAGTACTCAGTGAATACAAGTCAAAGCTGAGTCAGAGAATATAATTCAAAGCTGAGTCAGAGAATACAATTCAAAGCTGATTCAGAGAATAGAAATCAAAGCTAAGTCATTGAATACAATTCAAGGCTGAGTCAGAGAATTCAAATCAAAGCTGAGTCAGTGAATACAATTCAAAGCTGAGTCAGTGAATACAAATCAAAGCTGAGTCAGTGAATACAAGTCAAAGCTGAGTCAGTGAATACAAATCAAAGCTGAGTCAGAGACAAAAATCAAAGCTGAGTCAGTGAATACAAATCAAAGCTGAGTCAGTGAATACAAATCAAAGCTGAGTCAGTGAATACAAATCAAAGCTGAGTCAGTGAATACAAATCAAAGCTGAGTCAGTGAAATCAAGTCAAAGCTGGGCCTTATTATGTGAATTTTAAACTGCGAGCTAGAGAATGCGGATTCTAAACTGAGCTAGAGAATGCGAATTCTAAACTGACCTAGAGAATGCGAATTCTAAGCTGAGCTAGAGAATGCGAATTCTAAGCTGAGCTAGAGAATGTGAATTCTAAACTGAGCTAGAGAATGCGAATTCTAAGCTGGTCCTGTAAATGCGGATTCTAAGCTGGTCCTGTGAGTGCTAACCCAGTCTCATGTCTGTAATCTCATGATTATTGAAGAGAGGGTGCTGCTAAATAACCAGCGGATGAACCAGCAATTTGCTATTGGAAGCCCGGTTAATTAGTTAATTAAGCGGGACAGCGCATGTTCTGCAATACCAGGGGGACCATATTAACAAGTCCTGGTAATGAGTTATTCAGGCGCTGCGGTGTTAATACGCAGGCAGACCATGAATTTAAATATCAGTTTCTCAAGCCTCCGTCCCTGATAATTCACTTCATTGTCACACTGCCACTAATGAAAGTAAGCATTGTCTCACTTTCCACTCGCAGCTCTCACTTAAAGTCAGAGTGGTTCACGTTAGAATGGTGCAAATTAGAGTCGTGAAAGTTTGAGTGGTTACTGGTTATTGTTAGAGTGGGTTTAGTTAGAGTGGGTTTAGTTAGAATGGTTCAAGTAAGAGTGGTTTTAGTTAGAGTGGTTTTAGTTAGAGTGGCTCAAGTTAGATTGTTCAAGTTACAGAGGTTAAGTTAGATAAGATCTACTTAGATAAGATTAGAATATGCGGTTCCCTACACGAGCCCATCAAAGCAGGGAGGGAAGGAGCGGGCGGCATTTGGGGAGGAGACGTAGGTACAATGGGTTCCATTTCACAGACCATTGACTTCAGGGAGGCTGGGTTATTGACTTCAGGCTGCGTGATATTATTATGGCTTGTCAGAGGGGGACTTCAAAGATACACTTGACAGTTCAACCGCGAACAAAGCAATCAGCAGAACAATGACCGCCCTAGGTTCACGAATACAACTATACAATGTAGATAGCTGCCTAATAGTGTCATATGGTGGAGCCTATACAACTATACAATATACCTGGCTTATAAGCTTATAGTGTCTATCTCAAAATATAGTGGAGCCTATCTTTACCTACCAATCTTATAGTATCTATCTCAAAATATAGTGGAGTCTATCTTTACCTACCAATCTTATAGTGTCTATCTCAAAATATAGTGGAGCCTATCTTACCTACCAATCTTATAGTGTCTATCTCAAAATATAGTGGAGCCTATCTTTACTACCAATCTTATAGTGTCTATCTCAAAATATAGTGGAGCCTATCTTTACCTACCAATCTTATAGTATCTATCTCAAAATATAGTGGAGCCTATCTTTACCTACCAATCTTATAGTGTCTATCTCAAAATATAGTGGAGCCTATCTTTACCTACCAATCTTATAGTGTCTATCTCAAAATATAGTGGAGCCTATCTTTACCTACCAATCTTATAGTATCTATCTCAAAATATAGTGGAGCCTATCTTTACCTACCAATCTTATAGTGTCTATCTCAAAATATAGTGGAGCCTATCTTTACCTACCAATCTTATAGTGTCCATCTCAAGATAATATAATGAAGTGATGAACCCTATATCGATCTTTACATACACCATTTGCCTATAGGTGCCTAGATACAAAGTACATAATACAATGTAAAAGTGTAAAGTAGGTATCTGCCTACCTACCCATACAATATAAATTATACAGCTATACAGTACCTATACATTATGCACCTATAATCCATACATATACTTGTATGAAATACAAGTATAAATATACTTGTACGAAGGTACATCAATCCATACCTTGGTACATTTTGAAAATACGCAATTTTATTTATCGAATTCAGTTGAAAAGTTGAAATGATGTTAAAATTGAAAAAGGATGAGTAGGTTCATTGGAAAGTTGATGCGGTCTCAACCGGCAAAGACGCGGAGATAATCTACCTGCCTCAAGCTTTTTCTATCAATAATTGCTGTTTAAAAACTTGCTGAAATAGGTACCAATGAACTACCAATGAAGTGAAATAAGTACCTACCACTGAACTGGTGAAGGCATCAGAAACAACAGCACTAAAAGGTAGCAAAGTGTAAATGTGATACCAAACCCAGGGGGGAGGTAAATCAAATTACACATTCCTCATTAAAAAGTAATTACACGAGGGTAGGTATTCCTTATCTCAGGTTATTATCAAATGAAATGCCACACTCTGAGAGGAGTAGCCACGTGAAGAAGAGACCATGAAAGAGGCACCTGTGTCAGGGGAGTTAATTAGTAGCCTTCCAAATCTGTAACCTGTGTCAGGGGAGTTAATTAGTAGCCTTCCAAATCTGTAACCTGTGTCAGGGGTGTTAATTAGTAGCCTTCCAAATCTGTAACCTGTGTCAGGGGGGTTAATTAGTAACCTTCCAAATCTGTAACCTGTGTCAGGAGAGTTAATTAGTAGCCTTCCAAATCTGTAACCTGTGTCAGGGGAGTTAATTAGTAGCCTTCCAAATCTGTAACCTGTGTCAGGGGAGTTAATTAGTAGCCTTCCAAATCTGTAACCTGTGTCAGGAGAGTTAATTAGTAACCTTCCAAATCTGTAACCTGTGTCAGGAGAGTTAATTAGTAACCTTCCAAATCTGTAACCTGTGTCAGGGGTGTTAATTAGTAGCCTTCCAAATCTGTAACCTGTGTCAGGGGAGTTAATTAGTAGCCTTCCAAATCTGTAACCTGTGTCAGGAGAGTTAATTAGTAACCTTCCAAATCTGTAACCTGTGTCAGGGGTGTTAATTAGTAGCCTTCCAAATCTGTAACCTGTGTCAGAGGTGTTAATTAGTAGCCTTCCAAATCTGTAACCTGTGTCAGGGGTGTTAATTAGTAGCCTTCCAAATCTGTAACCTGTGTCAGGAGAGTTAATTAGTAGCCTTCCAAATCCAACCTGTGTCAGGGAGTTAATTAGTAGCCCAAATCTGTAACCTGTGTCAGGGGAGTTAATTAGTAGCCTTCCAAATCTGTAACCTGTGTCAGGAGAGTTAATTAGTAACCTTCCAAATCTGTAACCTGTGTCAGGGGTGTTAATTAGTAGCCTTCCAAATCTTTAACCTGTGTCAGGGGTGTTAATTAGTAGCCTTCCAAATCTGTAACCTGTGTCAGGAGAGTTAATTAGTAGCCTTCCAAATCTGTAACCTGTGTCAGGGGAGTTAATTAGTAGCCTTCCAAATCTGTAACCTGTGTCAGGGGAGTTAATTAGTAGCCTTCCAAATCTGTAACCTGTGTCAATTAGTAGCCTTCCAAATCTGTAACCTGTGTCAGGGGGGTTAATTAGTAGCCTTCCAAATCTGTAACCTGTGTCAGGGGAGTTAATTAGTAGCCTTCCAAATCTGTAACCTGTGTCAGGGGTGTTAATTAGTAACCTTCCAAATCTGTAACCTGTGTCAGAGGTGTTAATTAGTAGCCTTCCAAATCTGTAACCTGTGTCAGGGGTGTTAATTAGTAACCTTCCAAATCTGTAACCTGTGTCAGGAGAGTTAATTAGTAACCTTCCAAATCTGTAACCTGTGTCAGGGGTGTTAATTAGTAGCCTTCCAAATCTGTAACCTGTGTCAGAGGTGTTAATTAGTAGCCTTCCAAATCTGTAACCTGTGTCAGGGGTGTTAATTAGTAGCCTTCCAAATCTGTAACCTGTGTCAGGGGAGTTAATTAGTAGCCTTCCAAATCTGTAACCTGTGTCAGGGGAGTTAATTAGTAGCCTTCCAAATCTGTAACCTGTGTCAGGAGAGTTAATCAGTAACCTTCCAAATCTTTAACCTGTGTCAGGAGAGTTAATTAGTAGCCTTTCAGATCTTTAACCTGTGTCAGGAGAGTTAATTAGTAGCCTTCCAAATCTGTAACCTGTGTCAGGGGTGTTAATTAGTAGCCTTCCAAATCTTTAACCTGTGTCAGGGGTGTTAATTAGTAGCCTTCCAAATCTGTAACCTGTGTCAGGAGAGTTAATCAGTAACCTTCCAAACCTGTACATTATCCACTTGGTACTGCATTCTGTGGAGTCATGTCAGATGAACTTCTACCTTAGAACCTTACAATTGATAAGAGAGGTGCAACACACATGTCAGATGAACTTCTACCTTAGAACCTTACATTTACAATCGATAAGAGATGTTCAACACATGGTGCGTAGAGGACAATGTGTTCAATAATAAAGCAATAAGGATGAGAGTAACTGAAGACACACTTACCTATTAAGAACCTACCAACTAACTTACCTACTAAGAACCTACCATCTAACTTACCTACTAAGAACCTACCAACTAACTTACCTACTAAGAACCTACCATCTAACTTACCTACTAAAAACCTACCATCTAACTTACCTACTAAAAACCTACCATCTAACTTACCTACTAAGAACCTACCATCTAACTTACCTACTAAGAACCTACCATCTAACTTACCTACTAAGAACCTACCATCTAACTTACCTACTAAGAACCTACCATCTAACTTACCTACTAACAACCTACCAACTAACTTACCTACTAAGAACCTACCATCTAACTTACCTACTAAGAACCTACCATCTAACTTACCTACTAAGAACCTACCAACTAACTTACCTACTAAGAACCTACCATCTAACTTACCTACTAAGAACCTACCATCTAACTTACCAACTAAGAACCAACCATCTAACTTACCTATTAAGAACCTACCATCTAACTTACCTACTTACCAAGAACCTACCAACTAAGAACCTACCATCTAACTTACCTACTAAGAACCTACCATCTAACTTACCTACTAAGAACCTACCATCTAACTTACCTACTAAGAACTTACCATTCAATCCTTACCTACTAAGAACCTACCATCTAACTTACCTACCAAGAACCCACCATCTAACTTACCTACTAAGAACCTACCATCTAACTTACCTACTAAGAACCTACCATCTAACTTACCTACTAAGAACCTACCATCTAACTTACCTACTAAGAACCTACCATCTAACTTACCTACTAAGAACCTACCATCTAACTTACCTACTAAGCACCTACCATCTAACTTACCTACTAAGAACCTACCATCTAACTTACCTACTAAGAACTTACCATCTAACTTACCTACTAAGAACCTACCATCTAACTTACCTACTAAGAACCTACCATCTAACTTACCTACTAAGAACCTACCATCTAACTTACCTATTAAGAACCTACCATCTAACTTACCTACTAAGAACCTACCAACTAACTTACCTACTAAGAACCTACCATCTAACTTACCTACTAAGAACCTACCATCTAACTTACCTACTAAGAACCTACCATCTAACTTACCTACTAAGAACCTACCATCTAACTTACCTACTAAGAACCTACCATCTAACTTACCTACAAAGAACCTACCATCTAACTTACCTACCTAAGAACCTACCATCTAACTTACCTACTATAAACCTACTAGATATTGTCTACTAGTACTGAAGGAGAATCTAACTCTTACTAAAAGTACTAACGTGCGACTACTACTAGATAGTGTTTACCAGCGCCCAAGTAATCGTTTATCAAGAAGTGACTAAAGAACGAGTTAATGGGGCCTTCTGTCGAAACACTGATCACATACACACACACAAACACACAGAGATACAAACATACAGAGTACAAACATACAGCAGGCATAGAATAAGAGGATATCAGTTATCTGATATTGGGGCTAATGAATGACTTAGACACCAACTAAGCTGCTACATAGTAAGATAGTGTTCTGCCACACATGCCTAATGCATATCTCCCAGCAATTATCAGTAACAACTGTTCGGGGGTGATTGTCTCTCTCCACTTCTCTACTGCAAATCCCATCAAGTGAGGAATCAATCTAACGAATTACTAAATAATCTGTAAGGGAGTCTGGAAACAGGTAACCTGTTTTCTTCTCCTCCGATAATGCGCGCTAATCAGCAGAAAGCAGCTGTGCCTGGTGAAAGGGATTTACTAATAGAGTATAACTACACTAATAGATCACTGCTTCGTTAACAGTAACATCACCAGGAGAATCATTAACTGCCCTTAGTCGAGAGGGCTAGACTATTCCAATAACTTCTGACACTAGCTACCTAGCAACCTATGCTGGACACTTCAAATAACTTCTGACACTAGCTACCTAGCAACCTATGCTAGACTATTCCAATAACTTCTGACACTAGCTACCTAGCAACCTATGCTGGACACTTCTAATAACTTCTGACACTAGCTACCTAGCAACCTATGCTAGACTATTCCAATAACTTCTGACACTGGCTACCTAGCAACCTATGCTGGACAGTTCAAATAACTTCTGACACTAGCTACCTAGCAACCTATGCTACACTATTCCAATAACTTCTGACACTAGCTACCTAGCAACCTATGCTAGACTATTCCAATAACTTCTGACACTAGCTACCTAGCAACCTATGCTGGACACTTCAAATAACTTCTGACACTAGCTACCTAGCAACCTATGCTAGACTATTACAATAACTTCTGACACTAGCTACCTAGCAACCTATGCTAGACTTTTACAATAACTTCTGACACTAGCTACCTAGCAACCTATGCTAGACTATTCCAATAACTTCTGACACTAGCTACCTAGCAACCTATGCTGGACTATTCCAATAACTTCTGACACTAGCTACCTAGCAACCTATGCTGGACACTTCAAATAACTTCTGACACTAGCTACCTAGCAACCTATGCTAGACTATTCCAATAACTTCTGACACTAGCTACCTAGCAACCTATGCTAGACTATTCCAATAACTTCTGACACTAGCTACCTAGCAACTTCCTACCTAGCAACCTATGCTGGACACTTCAAATAACTTCTGACACTAGCTACCTAGCGTCTTAGCAACCTATGCTGGAAACTTCAAATAACTTCTGACACTAGCTACCTAGCAACCTATGCTGGAAACTTCAAATAACTTCTGACACTAGCTACCTATGCCTGTGAGGGTCCTACATCCCAGAGGTGGTTCATTGTTAACTAAGCTGCTCAGTGCTCAATCTATAAGCACTGAGCTCTTTACATAATGTACAGAAAGTACAGGATGTTACTCTAATTCGTGACACAATTGGAAAATCTTAGTTCATAAAGAAAAATAAATAATTACCATTCAACATTAAATGACCATTCAACGTTGATCGTCATCATCAGTAGTTCCTAATGATATAAGATTGATTGAAAAGAATCTTAATCCTACAACACTAATCTACACAATGTCACAATAAACTTTGAGGAATTACTGATGATGACATCGAATGTAGAACAGTCGGTTTCCACTACATCTGCTCCACCTCGTGTCAAAAATTAGGGGAGAGTTCAGAAAGCAACAAATCAGGCACATCAGAACGTGGGAGACGTGAGCTAAGTGAAGGAGCACAGAAATAAACCCTCAGAACTCCTGAACAAGAACAATGAAGGAATTCAGGCCACTTTTCATGGGAAGAAGCCATAAAGTGCGAACATTGCCTCAAATAGCTCGACACAAAGAAATAGCGCGTATAAAAAGTTCAGAATTCTAGTTATTACGCTCAAAAACCGAGGAATTTGTACCTCAAGCACTATTGTGCTGCTCATTGAAAATAATCCAATAATCCTAAGGGAACGGCTCTTATTACAGAAAGTGTCTACGACACTGTGACGTCCTCTCTCATGGCTACTGGGTAACTAGCCGCTACTGCCTTCTGCTCTAATTACAAGCATTAACGTGCCTTTAATCAGTTAATGAGAGGCAATCATAAGCTAGTAATTGTTGCTAAGTAACAGGTTGCTAGTAACTGTTGCTAAGTAACAGGTTGCTAGTAATTGTTGCCAAGAAACAGGTTGCTAGTAACTGTTGCCAAGTAACAGGTTGCTAGTAACTGTTGCTAAGTAATTGGTTGGTAGTAATTGTTGCTAAGTAACAGGTTGCTAGTAACTGTTGCTAAGTAATTGGTTGGTAGTAACTGTTGCTAAGTAATTGGTTGGTAGTAATTGTTGTGAAGTAACAGGTTGCTAGTAATTGTTGCTAAGAAACAGGTTGCTACAAACTGTTGCCAAGTAACAGGTTGCTAGTAACTGTTGCTAAGAAATAGGTTGCTAGTAATTGTTGCTAAGTAACTGTTGCTAAGTAACAGGTTGCTTGTAATTGGTGGTAAGTAACAGGTTGCTAGTACAAGAGGTAGGTAGTAACAGGTTGCTAAGTAACAGGTTGCTAGTAATTGTTGCTAAGTAATAGGTTGCTAGTAATTGTTGTGAAGTAACAGGTTGCTAGTAATTGTTGCTAAGAAACAGGTTGCTACAAACTGTTGCCAAGTAACAGGTTGCTAGTAACTGTTGCTAAGAAATAGGTTGCTAGTAATTGTTGCTAAGTAACTGTTGCTAAGTAACAGGTTGCTTGTAATTGGTGGTAAGTAACAGGTTGCTAGTAACTGTTGCTTAGTAACAGGTTGCCTAGTTGCTGCCTGGCAACAGAAGGAGCAACCAGTTATAAATGTAATTAGATATGAGACCTTGCCAATATACCTGAACTGAGACAGGCCGTGTTAAGTTTTCTAAAGTAGGTACCTAGGTACCTAGTGAATTAGAGACTTTGGTATCACCTCCAAGCTTTGTAGGAAGCCTTCACAACGATGAATTTCATTTCACAATTCATATTTCCCGCAAGATGATACCTACTGTGAATTGTGAAAATAAAGTACGTGAAGTACTTCTTCTTCTTGGATGGAGATGGGAACAAGTGAAGACTTTTGTAATAATCATAGCCGTGGCTGGAAATGACCAGAACCTCTCCTGAGTTCCTCTGAAGTGACAAAACAAAAGAGCGATTAAAAGTTGAATAAATTCACTTGTTATAGTGTTTACAGAATCTTACTATAATGTTCATTGCGGTTTAAAATCCTGTTATTACAAGTTATCATCAATTACTATTCATCAACTATACGGAATCAAACTAAAAGAATTGAGGATTAATTGAAAATGCTTTCTTCGTAAAAAATGATGTCTGATATTGCAAAATCACAATGAAGTTAAAGCATTAATGACTACTCACTAGACACTACGTGCCCACAAAATTAATCTCTAATTAGTAGTTAGTAGATTAAACCGGAATTATTTTTAAACAGTTCAAATCCAAACCGATAAAAGAAGTACAAAAGTACAAAAGCTGCCCTTACAAAATGGGATATAAATAAAAATATGTCTTGAAGGCCAGTAATTGTGGTTTAGTGTTAAAATAACTCCGTTGGAAGTATTCGAGTGTAGTGCACACTTATTTTCGTATTTCTTGGAGTAGTAGGGAGAGAATTAGGTGGATATTTTCTCGTTTAATTGAAATTTGGTAAGAAAACTCTCATTTTGTCGCTAGTTCCAGGATCCACCTCCAACAGAAAGAAAGCCTTTCAATAATCAAAGTTCACAAAATACCCTATATGTACAACTGTACAACTGACTGTACATTGCATACCCTGAAGAGTGTACCTACCGCTGTGGCTGTACAATGTATACCTAATACCCTGTACAGTGTACAGTATACCTACAATGTATACACCCCGTTAAACTGTTTTCAGCACTAAACGGAACGATGGCAAACTAACAGCGCTTCCGGACCTTATCACCTAATAAATTTCTTCACGTGCCAAAGAAATTTCATTTACCTCGGAAAGTCAGAAGCCGTAGAAAGCAATAGGAAAGTAGGAAAATAGCAGCCTTTTTCCCGGAACTTCCGAGCTGTGAAATGCCGTGTTCTTGTAAGCCTTAAGTACAATGTTATGTTCTTGTAAGCCTTACAATGCAAGAGGGGGTTTTAGAGAAATGTCACTGCTCGGCGCACTAAGCGAGAGTTTTAGCTTTTTAGTGAAATTTTAAGTCCTTGTAAGGGGGGGTGACTGTTTCTAGCTACTGCCTGGTGCACTCTGCGAGGGTTTTAGTGAAATGTTAAGTTCTTGTAAGGGGGGTGACTGTTTCTAGCTACTGCCTGGTGCACTTTTTGAGAGTTTTAGTGAAATGTTAAGTTCTTGTAAGGGGGGGTGACTGTTCCTAGCTACTGCCTGGTGCACTCTGCCAGAGTTTTAGTGAAATGTTAAGTTCTTGTAAGGGGGGGGTGACTGTTTCTAGCTACTGCCTGGTGCACTCTTTGAGAGTTTTAGTGAAATGTTAAGTTCTTGTAAGGGGGGTGACTGTTCCTAGCTACTGCCTGGTGCACTCTGCCAAAGTTTTAGTGAAATGTTAAGTTCTTGTAAGGGGGGTGACTGTTCCTAGCTACTGCCTGGTGCACTCTGCGAGAGTTTGACTTTCCTCTCCTGCTCAGAAGAGAGGGTCTGGAATAGCTGGATGATGTTTTTAAGTCCTGCCTGGTGCTCCCTGTACTCTGCCAGAGCGTTGTCTCTCTGTACCACCAGCTGTCTCAACACCGCCTCCTCTCTAGCTACCTCCGCAGACATCTGACACATGAACCTTCAATTCCCAGGAATTCAAATGGGGGGGGGGAGAGAAACCCTTCAATTCCCAGGAATTCAAAATGGGGGGGGGGGGTATTTTGAAGGTTAAATTACTTCTATACCAACAGCCGTACGGCCAATGACAGGAATAGAAGGATTCAAGAGTAATCAAGCCAGTGACGGTTAAGGAAGTGTAATCCATACTTTCTTCGCCCGCGACTTCGCTGAAATGGGCAGCTCCTCATTTAACCCTCCCGCACAGTTTCCTGTACGCTCGGCTGAGTGAACCGTCGGGCTGCATAGGCTCAAGATGAATCTCTCACCCTTAGCTCAGTGGCGCTGGCCGGGATTCGAACCAATGATCTTTCGATCCTGTGCTCAAATCGATACCACTACACCAATGACCCTTAAAACCCTTCAATTCCAAGGAATTCAAATTGGGGGATTACAAACCCTTCAATAACCAGGAATTCAAATGGGGGTGCAAACCCTTCAATGCCCAGGAATTCAGATGGGGGAGAAGAAACCCTTCAATTCCCAGGATTTCAAATGGGGGTGCAAACCCGTCAATTCCCAGGAATTCAAAGGGGGGGGGTACAAACCCTTCAATAACCAGGAATTCAAATGGGGGGTTGCTAACCCTTCGATTCCCAGGAAGTCAAATGGGGGTGCAAACCCTTCAATTCCTGAACAGGAATTCAAATGGGGGTGCAAACCCTTCAATAACCAGGAATTCAAATGGGGGTTGCAAACCCTTCAATTACCAGGAATTCAGATGGGGGGGGAAGAAACCCTTCAATTCCCAGGATTTCAAATGAGGGTGCAAACCCGTCAATAACCAGGAATTCAAATGGGAGTGCAAACCCGTCAATAACCAGGAATTCAAATGGGGGTTGCAAACCCTTCAATTACCAGGAATTCAGATGGGGGGGAAGAAACCCTTCAATTCCCAGGATTTCAAATGGGGGTGCAAACCCTTCAATAACCAGGAATTCAAATGGGGGTTGCAAACCCTTCAATTACCAGGAATTCAGATGGGGGGGGGAAGAAACCCTTCAATTCCCAGGATTTCAAATGGGGGTGCAAACCCGTCAATAACCAGGAATTCAAATGGGGGTGCAAACCCGTCAATTCCCAGGAATTCAAATGGGGGGTTGCTAACCCTTCAATTCCTGCACAGGAATTCGAATGGGGGTGGAAAATTCAGATGAGGGGTACGATAAGTTCTATAAATTCACGATAGTCGATAAATTCAGATGGGGGTAAGGAATTTAAGCAGGACTTGGTAAAGCAGTAAGGGTTTAGATGATGGCGGCGAGGTGTGGGGGTAGAGCAGTAGTGTAGGGGTATGTACCAGCGAGGGCCAATCCCCTATGTGCTATGTGTAGGAGCTGCAGATAGGGCAGTATATAAGAAATAACTGTGTGTCTACTCTATCAGGATACCCCCCAGTATGATAGAGTAGTAACAGTGTATCTATTCTTTAGAGTACCCCCCCCCCCTTAGTACTTTAGTATCATAGGAGCTGCTGAAAACACAACGTACCTCCTTGTGAGCGGCGTTATCGTTCCTCAGCTGCTCCAAAGCCTGTTTCTTAGTAACATTACAGCTGGCTTGCAGCACGGCGCGCTTACTGTTGCAGACCTGCTCCTGCTTCCTTGCTTCACTCTCCAACCCTCGCATCTTGCGGAACAGCGCCCTCTCAGTGTTACCAGCCTTCGACATGTCCTCCTGTAGAATAGAGGGGTGAGAACAGCGCCTTCTCAGTGTTACCAGCCTTCGACATGTCCTCCTGTAGAATAGAGGGGTGAGAACAGCGCCCTCTCAGTGTTCCCAGCCTTCGACATGTCCTCCTGTAGAATAGAGGGGTGAGAACAGCGCCCTCTCAGTGTTACCAGCCTTCGACATGTCCTCCTGTAGAATAGAGGGGTGAGAACAGCGCCCTCTCAGTGTTACCAGCCTTCGACATGTCCTCCTGTAGAATAGAGGGTGAGAACAGCGCCCTCTCAGTGTTACCAGCCTTCGACATGTCCTCCTGTAGAATAGAGGGTGAGAACAGCGCCCTCTCAGTGTTACCAGCCTTCGACATGTCCTCCTGTAGAATAGAGGGGTGAGAACAGCGCCCTCTCAGTGTTACCAGCCTTCGACATGTCCTCCTGTAGAATAGAGGGGTGAGAACAGCGCCCTCTCAGTGTTACCAGCCTTCGACATGTCCTCCTGTAGAATAGAGGGGTGAGAACAGCGCCCTCTCAGTGTTACCAGCCTTCGACATGTCCTCCTGTAGAATAGAGGGTGAGAACAGCGCCCTCTCAGTGTTACCAGCCTTCGACATGTCCTCCTGTAGAATAGAGGGGTGAGAACAGCGCCCTCTCAGTGTTACCAGCCTTCGACATGTCCTCCTGTAGAATAGAGGGGTGAGAACAGCGCCCTCTCAGTGTTACCAGCCTTCGACATGTCCTCCTGTAGAATAGAGGGGTGAGAACAGCGCCCTCTCAGTGTTACCAGCCTTCTACATGTCCTCCTGTAGAATAGAGGGGTGAGAACAGCGCCCTCTCAGTGTTACCAGCCCAGCCTTCGACATGTCCTCCTGTAGAATAGAGGGGTGAGAACAGCGCCCTCTCAGTGTTACCAGCCTTCGACATGTCCTCCTGTAGAATAGAGGGGTGAGAACAGCGCCCTCTCAGTGTTACCAGCCTTCGACATGTCCTCCTGTAGAATAGAGGGGTGAGAACAGCGCCCTCTCAGTGTTACCAGCCTTCGACATGTCCTCCTGTAGAATAGAGGGGTGAGAACAGCGCCCTCTCAGTGTTCCCAGCCTTCGACATGTCCTCCTGTAGAATAGAGGGGTGAGAACAGCGCCCTCTCAGTGTTACCAGCCTTCGACATGTCCTCCTGTACAATAGAGGTGTGAGAACAGCGCCCTCTCAGTGTTACCAGCCTTCAACATGTCCTCCTGTAGAATAGAGGGGTGAGAACAGCGCCCTCTCAGTGTTACCAGCCTTCGACATGTCCTCCTGTAGAATAGAGGGGTGAGAACAGCGCCCTCTCAGTGTTACCAGCCTTCGACATGTCCTCCTGTAGAATAGAGGGGTGAGAACAGCGCCCTCTCAGTGTTACCAGCCTTCGACATGTCTTCCTGTAGAATAGAGGTGATAGAAACACAGCAATCCTGAAGCTGAACAGTAATTTTCTCCCCCTGGCTCCCAGTTATCAGTAAACTTATAACGCAATAAGAAGACGAATAGGTACACTTCTCCATAGAGTCCGATGAAGTAGGTACTTACGAATAGGATCCACTTCTACATAGATTCCAATGAAGTAGGTACTTACGAATAGGATGCACTTCTCCAATGAAGTAGGTACTTACGAATAGGATGCACTTCTCCAATGAAGTAGGTACTTACGAATAGGATGCACTTCTCCAATGAAGTAGGTACTTACGAATAGGATGCGCTTCTCCATAGAGTCCACCCTCTTTTCGTTTTCTCGTGCCAGCTGTGAGAGTTTTGGCTGCCACTGGTTGGCTTTGGTTTGCCGCTGGGAGATGTGTGCTTTCTGCCGGGCAATATGGTCCTGCGATAAGCAGAGACTGAGAGTGGAGCAAGCAATGAGATCACTCCTAGTGGAACAAGCAATGAGATAACTCCTAGTGGAAAGAGCATTGAGATAACTCCTGGTGGAACAAGCAATGAGATAACTCCTGGTGGAACAAGCAATGAGATAAACCCTGGACACTAGTGACAATCCCATTATTAACCTGTGGATGACAGCCTGCCAGTCTTATAAGGGGTTATTCATAAAAGTAATCCGGTGAGTATATACTCAAATTTTAAGCCAAAATCCGGTTTTCTTATTCATAAAACAGGTAATCCGTGAGTCTGAGACGGCCGTGAGTCTTGACTCGTGAGTTTTGACTTACAATCAATTTTGGCTTCATTTTTCGGATCAGTGGCTCACGGTTCTGGATTACTGGCTTAGAATCATGGATCACTGGCTCAAAATTTTGGATCACTGGATCTGAGTCTCGGATTTCTGACTTATGAGTCTCGGATCATCGGATAACACTGGATTACGAGCGGCTCAGACTCAAAACGGAGTTATTCATAAAGTGAGCATATTCTCAAAATTCTGAGCCGACGGGTAGTGCCAGGATTTTTTGGATTACTTATGGATTACCGATGCAAATTAACGTAAAGAAAGCAGAAAAACGGTTTCATGAATGTCAAGTACCGTAAGATAATCGTTCAAATGGTAAATTTAGCGTTCAGGTAGAAAACTGTATTCAATTAACAGCTGAAATTCGTGTTTCACAAAGACATAAAACACAATTTATGCACATTTCATCTATATTATTGTCCTAACGGCAACGCTTCAAACACTCAAATAGTTATACACACTATGAAAGGTCTGGATGTAAAATCAAAACGCATATAGTGAAATATGGTGAGAGCGCAATGAAACACCGAACCGTATATAAATTCCTTATCTCTGTTTGTTAACTCCACCGTATGTATTCGATCATAGACTTGTGTGCCTCAACGAATTTTCATTGAAGGTCAGTGGTCACGTGCGCGCGTCACGTGACTGCGCTGAACCAATAGCAGAGGAGATAATTGAAACGAGTAACCGTAGTTTATCTTCGTTTCCACTTTCCATCACGTTCGTATCAATCACGATTGTTTTTCGCACATTTTATCTACGGTATATAAACGGTATATACGGTAACACAAGGTAAAATAGAGATAAAGAACACTATGGTATTATAAGTGGTGCCACTCAGACACGGTTGATTACTCCATCCGTGTGTTACCATGTTTGTTTTGTGTCCTGGTTTATTTCTGATTAAGCGATCGAAATGGCAGTTTTCATAGTATGTGATTTGAGCTCTTGTGTCAATTGTTTATCAAATGCTTGGTAGTAGCGTGCTTTCGTTTTGTTTTCGACAGTATCAAATTTTCATAGACATTTGAGGCCAGAATACCCGTGCAACTTAATCGTCGAAGTGATCTATGTTTGCTCCATTCGTGCTATTAGACCTCAACTTTTACATTTGCCATTTGATCGTCGTTCTTTTGAATTTATTTGTTGGATTTACCTTTACACGATGATGATGTCACATTTTAGTATTTTAGCTTTTACGAAATTATGATAGGTGATATAAGACTTGTCAATTTACCCGTTTCGATCATGCAGTTATCCAGCAGGCTTATTAGTTTATTGTTACTTTTAGTGAGCCGACACTGAGCCGTACCGCCGAATGATCCAAAAAATTGAGTTCCAGCTTCGCAGACTTAAAAAAGAAGCCAAAATGTGCAATCCACTTAGTCGAGACTCAAAATCCCGTGATCCGGAACTCAATGCGCGGCAAGCCGAGACTCAATGCGCGGCAAGCCGAGACTCATAATCCAGTAATCCGGTACTTAAGTCGGTGATCCAAAGGACTGAGCCAACGAGCCATTATTTTAAGCCAATGATCCGAGACTCGCTGTAATCCAAGCCATGAGCCAGAGACTCACGGCTTGGATCGTGTTTATGAATACAAAATTTCTGACTTACTTCTTTGAGTCTCGGATTTGAGTCTCTGGCTTAAGTCTCAGTCTCATTCTTATGAATAACCCCTATAGTGACTATCCTATCATTAACCTGGACTCTCATTTCGTTGGTGTGGATGACTGCCTGATTGTCCACGTGGACTCTGTTCTCGCTGAGTTTCCGCTGCTCCTCCCCCACCTTCCCCAGCAGACAGTTCACATCCTGCAGCTTTCTGCCGTACTCCCGCTGCTGCAGATTCACAGCTCGCTCATTGTCCCGCGCTTCCTTCCCTCGCTGCCTGAAAGTTACTATTCAGTGAGGGGGTGGGGCTTTCTTCCCTCGCTGCCTGAAAGTTACTATTCAGTGAGGGGGTGGGGCTTCCTTCCCTCGCTGTCTGAAAGTTACTATTCAGTGAGGGGTGGGGCTTCCTTCCCTCGCTGTCTGAAAGTTACTATTCAGTGAGGGGGTGGGGGCTTCCTTCCCTCGCTGCCTGAAAGTTACTATTCAGTGAGGGGGTGGGGCTTCCTTCCCTCGCTGCCTGAAAGAGGGGGACTGGGGGACTGGGAGGGGACTGGGGACTGGGAGAGGACTGGGGACTGGGAGGGGACTGGGGACTGGGAGGGGAGTGGGGACTGAGAGGGGAGTGGGGAATGGGAGGGGACTGGGGACTGGGAGGGACTGGGGACTGGGGAATGGGAGGGGACTGGGGACTGGGAGGGGACAGGGGACTGTGAGAGGACTGGGGACTTGGAGGGGACTGGGGACTTGGAGGGGATTGGGAGGGGACTGGGGACTTTTAGGGGAGTGGGGGCAAGGGCTGCCTGAGACGTTATCATTCAGGACTCAGGAGGAACTGGGAGGGAACTGAGAGCAGCCAGTCCTTCCCTCCCTGCCTGAGAGTAACTATTCAGTGAGGGGAGGGATTAGGGACTAGGAGGGATACAACCAAATTGGGGTCGTAGGGAGTAGTTAAGGGAGTAGTAAACTAGGGGACTTTATGGATGATCTAAAGGTAACATACAGTATACCTGCACTATTTTCAATACATAGAAGCATTACCACAGCTCAGGAACCTGGTTTTGTTGTGGTAGTCCTTCTCGTAGCTCTGCAGCTGGGTTTTGAGGTGCTGGTTCACGACCTCAGCCTCCCGCCACTGGGAGAGTCTCTCCACTGCCTCCTCCCTCCTCCTCTTCTCGGTGTCCTGAGGGAGCCTGACTTAAAACCTAACCCAAACCTATGACTCTAGCCCAAAGAGAGTTGCTCCTCCTCTTCTCGGTGTGCTGAGGGGAGCCTGACTTAAAACCTACCCAAACCTATGACTCTAGCCCAAAGAGAGTTGTTCCTCCTCTTCTCAGTGTCCTGAGGGGAGCCTGACTTAAAACCTACCCAAACCTATGACTCTAGCCCAAAGAGAGTTGCTCCTCCCTCCTCCTCTTCTCGGTGTCCTGAGGGGAGCCTGACTTAAAACCTACCCAAACCTATGACTCTAGCCCAAAGAGAGTTGTTCCTCCTCTTCTCAGTGTCCTGAGGGGAGCCTGACTTAAAACCTACCCAAACCTATGACTCTAGCCCAAAGAGAGTTGCTCCTCCTCTTCTCGGTGTGCTGAGGGGAGCCTGACTTAAAACCTACCCAAACCTATGACTCTAGCCCAGAGAGAGTTGCTCCTCCTCTTCTCGGTGTCCTGAAGGGAGCCTGACTTAAAACCTAACCCAAACCTATGACTCTAGCCCAGAGAGAGTTGCTCCTTCCTCCTCTCGGTGTCCTGAAGGGAGCCTGACTTAAAACCTAACCCAAACCTATGACTCTAGCCCAAAGAGAGTTGCTCCTCCTCTTCTCGGTGTCCTGAGTGAGAATCATACTGCAGAAACTATAAACGAAGTACAAAAGTCGACCACACGTGATCCAATGTTCAGAAGAGAAGGTGGTTGCTTTGGCATTACTTTGCCTGTCACCACATGGGGAAGGACTTCTTGCTCCATACAAGAATACTGCCACCCTATAGTCTACCGACAACTGCTCACCAAAACACTACGGTTCTCCGGTCGCACAGGAAAAATAGGCGATGGTTCCTGGTTACTGGTTAGAGTTAGGAACGGCAGGAACGCACCTCCTTCCGCACTACAAGAAGACTGCCACCCACCCTAGATATAAGTTACCCTGCACACTAGAGTTACTATAGTTACCCTGTATAGTTGCTACAGTTACCCTGCGCTTCAATGACAGTCAAAGCCTGACCTGTGAAACCGCGATGGGAACTGCGATTAAACAAAGTGGGACACGTCTTCATTTCCTGTGATGTTACCTTGATGTGCTTTTCCTTTTTAGATCTTTCCAGTCGTAGTTACCTTAATGTGCTTTTCTTTTTTAGACCTCTCCAGTCGTAGCTGGGCTCCCACTTCTTTCAGCTGACTCCCTAGTTCGTGGTGTTCTTTAGCCTGAGCAGTACAATGTGCAAAAACTGGGAAATAGGAGGGGTATGAGGGGTTTAGAGGGGAAGGAGGGGATAGGAGGGGGTAGGAGGGCGTGGGAGGGGAAGGAGGGGGGAGTAGGAGGGGTATAATGGCTTAGGAGGGGGTTGGAGGGAGAAGAAGGGGTAGGAGGGGATAGGAGGGGGTAGGAGGAGATAAGAAGGCGGTAGGAGGGGTTAAGAGGGTTAGGAAGGGGGTAGGAGGGGATAAGAAGGCGGTAGGAGAAGGTTGGAGGGAGTGGGAGGGGTAGGAGAGGGTAGAAGGTGGAAAGGAGGGGAAGTAGGAGGGGTATAATGGCTTAGGAGGGGGTAGGAGGAAGAAGGGGTAAGGGGACTGGGGGAGTAGGAGGGGTAGAAGGGAGACGGAAGGGGTAGAAGTAACAAATTGAGTAGGTAAGTACTTGGTTCTAGGTAGGTAGCAACTTAGTAGGTTGGTAAGTTGGTACTTCATAAGGTAGGTAAAACTTAGCAGGTAGGTAATTTGATAGTTAATTAGGTAAGTAAAACAACTTCACGTTTTACAATAGCTTTTGCACCTTATCTCTAAGCTTTTTCTCAAACTGCAAGCCAAGTTCTTCAGCTTCGATCATTATCTGATCCATAGCACTCAGGATTGACTGGTATCTCTGCTCTGTAGCCGTCCTGTAATTACATTAATTAGTGATTGATAAGATTAATTAATAATGATCAATTAATTGAATTGAACTAGTTTCTAGTTGTGATCTGTTCAGTACCTACAGAGTACAGAACCCATATTTCGCGCTAGATTGTAATTTAATATTGCATTGGAATTCACCACTGAATATGATACTAAGAATGAGCCCCATACTCTTTAACTAAGTACAAACTTACAAACACAAATCTTGAAGTTGCCATGGTAAATTATCGGGAAACTCAACTAATCTAATTAAGGTCACGGCTGCAAAACTTGGACACTTTATGTTACTGTAAGAGCTGAAAATTCACTCTTTTCATGCGTAATATACGAAACGGAACCGCGCGCGCCGCAAAGTTAGCAAAGATTTAATGATTTTAGTTCTGGCGAAGGTCCACTATTACCTTACCATCTCACTACCCTTTGATTTTACTCGGAATCTTCGAATGTGAAATGCTGCAACCTACATGCAACCAGCTTGTGAAGTAATGTAGCAGGAGCCCATGTGAATTAGTTACTTAGTTACTTAGATACCACCAACATTTGGCTCATGCAGTAAGACATCGTATGGATATCCTTAGATTAATTAACAGCATTATGGTACTGACACCTAACATATCAATGACACCAGCCTGCGGTCCGACGAATCTGGCACCAGTTTGCAAAGCATGGCTGACAGCAGTGAGCAGTCCGAATTATCAATGACACCAGCCTGACGTATCACTGACACCAGTCTGACGTATCACTGACACCAGCCTGACGTATCACTGACACCAGCCTGCCGTATCACTGACACCAGCCTGCCGTATCACTGACACCAGCCTGCCGTATCACTGACACCAGCCTGCCGTATCACTGACACCAGCCTGCCGTATCACTGACACCAGCCTGCCGTATCACTGACACCAGCCTGCCGTATCACTGACACCAGTCTGACGTATCATTGAAACCAGTCTAACGTATTGCTGACATCACTGACACCAACTTACGAATCACTGAAACCAGTCGGACGTATTGCTGACACCAGCCTGGCGTATCACAGTATCACTGACTCCAGTCTGGCGTATTACTGACACCAGTCTGACGTATCACTGACAGCAGTCTGACGTATCACAAACACCAGTCAGACGTATTGCTGACATCAGTACGACGTATCACTGACACCAGTCTGACGTATCACTGACACCTATCTGACGTATCACTGACACGAGTCTGACGTATCATTAACACCAGCCAAACGTATCACTGACACCATTCTGGTGTATCACGGACACCAGTCTGACGTATCACTGACACCAGTCTGACGCATCACTGAACGAATCACTGAAACCAGTCTGGCGTATCTATGGCACCAATCTCACGTATCACTGACATCAGTCTCACGTATCACTGACACCATTCTGGCGTATCACTGGCACCAGTCTGACGTATCACTGTCTGACGTATCACTGACACCAGTCTGGCATTTCAATGACACCAATCCGACGAATCACTGGCAGCCTGGTGTGACGTATCACTGACATCAGTCTGATGTATCACTGACACCAGTCTGACGTATCACTGACATCAGTCTGACGTATCACTAACACCAGTCTGACGTATCACTGACATCAGTCTGAGGTATCACTGACACCAGTCTGCCGTATCACTGACACTAGTCTGACATATAATTGATACCAGTCTGGTGTATACCTGACACAAGTTTGGCGTATCACTGACACCATTCTAACGTATAACTGAAGCCAGTCTGGTGTATATATGACACCAGTTTGGCATTGCAATGACACCAATCCGACGAATCACTGGCAGCCTGGTGTGACGTATCACTGACATCAGTCTAATGTATCACTGACACCAGTCTGAAGTACCAATGACACCAGTCTGAAGTATCAATGACACCAGTCTCACGTATCACTGACACCAGTCTGACGTATCACTGACACCAGTCTGGCGTATCACTGAAACCAGTCTGCCGTATCACTGGTATCATTCTGACGTATCACTGACACTAGTCTGACGTATCACTGACACCATTCTGACGTAAAACTGACACCAGTCTGACGTATCACTGACACCAGCCTGACGTATCATTAACACCAGTCTTACGTATCACTGACACCAGTCTGACGTATCATTGACACCAGTGTGACGTATTGCTGATCACACCAGTACGACGCATCACTGACACCAGTCTGACGTATTGCTGACACCAGCCTGGCGTATCACTGACACCAGTCTGGCGAACCACTGACACCAGTCTGCCGTTTCAATGACAGCAGTCTGAGGTATCACTGACACCAGTCTGACGTATTGCTGAAACCAGTCTGACGAATCATTGACACCAGTCTGACGTATTGCTGAAACCAGTCTGACGAATCACTGACACCAGTCTGATGTATTGCTGACACCAGTCTGACGTATCACTGATACAAGTCTGGCGTATCACTGACACCATTCTAACGTATTACTGAAGCCAGCCAGGTGTATATCTGACACCAGTCTGGCATTTCACTGACACCAATCCGACGAATCACTGACAACAGTCTGGCGTATCACTGACACCAGTCTGAAGTATCAATGACACCAGTCTCACGTATCGCTAACACCAGTCTGGCGTATCTATGGCACCAGTCTGGCGTATTGCTGAAACCAGTCTGACGAATCACTGACACCAGTCTGATGTATTGCTGACACCAGTCTGACGTATCACTGACACAAGTCTGGCGTATCACTGACACCATTCAAACGTTTTACTGAAGCCAGTCTGGTGTATATCTGACACCAGTCTGGCATTTTACTGACACCAATCCGACGAATCACTGACACCAGTCTGACGTATCACTGACACCAGTCTGAAGTATCCATGACACCAGTCTCACGTATCACTGACACCAGTCTGGCGTATCTATGGCACCAGTCTGGCGTATCACTGGCACCAGTCTGACATATCATTGACACCAGTCTGGCGTATCACTGGCACCAATCTTACATATAACTGACGCCAGTCTGGTGTATACCTGACACAAGTCTGCCGTTTCAATGACACCAATCCGACGAATCACTGGCAGCCTGGTGTGACGTATCACTGACATCAGTCTGATGTATCACTGACACCAGTCTGACGTATCACTGACATCAGTCTGACGTATCACTAACACCAGTCTGCCGTATCAATGACAGCAGTCTGAGGTATCACTGACACCAGTCTGACCTATCACTGAAACCAGTCTGACGTATTGCTGAAACCAGTCTGACGAATCATTGACACCAGTCTGACGTATTGCTGAAACCAGTCTGGTGTATACCTGACACCAGTCTGGCATATCACTGACACCAATCGGACGTATCACTGACATCAGTCTGACGTATCACTGACATCATTCCGACGTAACACTGACACCAGTCTGACGTATCACTGACACCAGTCTGAAGTATCAATGACACCAGTCTGACGTATCACTGACACCAGTCTGACGTATCACTGACACCAGTCTGACATATCGGTGACACCTGAACAACCTATCACTGAAACCAGTCTGACGTATCACTGACACCAGTCTGAAGTATCACTGACACCAGTCTGAAGTATCAATGACACCAGTCTGAAGTATCAATGACACCAGTCTCACGTATCACTGACACCAGTCTCACGTATCACTGACACCAGTCTGACATATCGGTGACACCTGAACAACCTATCACTGAAACCAGTCTGACGTATCACTGACACTAGTCTGACATATCATTGACACCAGTCTGGTGTATCACTGACACCAGTCTGACGTATCACTGACACCAGTCTGGCATGTCATTGACACCAGTCTGACGTATCACTGACACCAGTTTGGCGAATCACTGACACTAGTCTGACGTATCATTGACATCATTCTGACGTATCACTGACACCAGTCTGACGTATCACTGACACCAGTCTGACATATCATGGACACCAGTCTGGAGTATCACTGACACCAGTCTGACGTACCACTGACACCAGTCAGTTAACATCCTATTTTATTAGGTTTATGCCCTATTTTCTTATGTTTACGTACAATTTTGGTAAATCTACGTCCTATTTTGGTAGGATTACGCATTTACACCCTATATTGGTAGACTTACACCCTTTTTGATAGATTTCCCCCTGTTTTGGTTGTCTTACACCCTATTTTGGTAGTCTTACAGCCTACTTTTGTAGGTTTACACCCTGGTAGGTTTACACCCTGGTAGGTTTACACCCTGGTAGGTTTACACCCTGGTAGGTTTACACCCTGGTAGGTTTACACCCTGGTAGGTTTACACCCTGGTAGGTTTACACCCTGGTAGGTTTACACCCTGGTAGGTTTACACCCTGGTAGTTTGTGAAGTCTCTGACCCCAGTGTTTCCTCAAGACAGGCTGATAGGTCAGTAGGAGCAGAGAGTTTCTATAAGCTTGTCGAGTATTCGCATAATACTTGCTCTTTTGTAATGAATTTTCCTAATTCATTAGACAGCACGGTAAGTGTTAGAGAAATAATCTCCAATAGAGATGTAGGGCAACACCGAGAAGCATGACTTGGCGCAATAAAAGTCAAGAGTTGATAAATAAATAATACCTTTTGTTCTTAAATGCCACTCATTTTGACATCTTGCAAATCAAAACATTTTATGCATTAACACGACGTGGATTCTAAACTTTTAAATGAGCTTGCCAAATTATAAATAAAGTATGGGGGAAGAAAAATAAAATAATTTTACTGTCGCCCAACACAAACAGACCTTGTGAGTGACGTCGACATCAGGACTGCCAATGTAAAATTGCTTGCTTCAATCCGGCTATTTCTATTCTGAGTCAATATTTCTAGATTCGATAGATCATTGAAAAGATAACAATGTATATTATGCGTTTAGCCCGTAAATTCAGAATTTTGAGACTATTATTTTCAGTTGAACTTTTTAGAGCAGAAAAAGATGAATTCACTGTGAAAAACAAGAATAGACCGACTCCTCAATAAATTCATACCATATTAGTCTCACTTTCAACAAAGGCTACGTATATGGCAGATATTACAAAGGAGCAGCTGGGCGAGAAAAGAGCGTCTTTCACCAAATATCAATTCCTCAACATTCAAGTTATTTTGTGGCGTAACCAAATTGTAGATTTGGATTCTCAAAGAAATCAGTTTCTTCATGTTTTTAGAGAATAATCCGTGCCAATTGAATGTCGATTTGAAGTTAAAATCTAAACGTTTGCAGGGACCATGACAATAAAACTGCTCACTTGCCACGATAAACCGAGCAAAGAAGGCCCCCACAACAAGAAGCAGAGATGTGTTGGACGGAGAGTCAGTCTGAGAAGCATCTCTCCGCCCCTACCTCTGGAGGTGTGGAAGGCTGTGTTCGACAAGATGCAGATCAGGGACAAATTCGCCGCCAGTGAAGCCGTTGTGGAGTTCCACGACTTCTACCAGAACCTGGTAGCTCGCAACGCCGCGAGCTACTTTGCTCACTTCCAGACCAGGGCAGTAGAACTGTCGGCCTTCCACCATCTGGCTCAGTGCCAGTACCAGCACTGGAGTGAGCTAGCAAACCAGCCCCGAGTTACCTTATCCATCTACCTCTCCAAACATTGGGTGGTGGCGCAGGATAGCACCAAGGACCCTTTTAAACACGTGACTTTTCAGAGCGAGGAGGGAGACGACTCCTTGCGGCATCTGAAGGTTAACGCCACTTGCTGGCTCAAGTTCTCAGTGTTCAATCTGCAGCTGCCTACAGGGACCTTCCACTTGTTCTACAAGATGAGGGGCGGCCCCCAGGAGGGGGAGCACCAATTCAAGGTCCGAGTGGCCCACTCTAAAGTGGGGAAGAGGAGGGGTTATATCCACCCCCGCCATGTGGCAGCTTTAGGGTGTGAGTGGCAGTGGCTTCCTGTCTACAGGGACTTGGCTTGCACCACACTTCTAACACTCAGCAATGACTTCGAGAGAGGGGGTCGTGTCAGAGAGGTCGCTTTTTACAGTTCCAACGACTTGTGGACCAGGGACCTCTGCTTCCACAGCCTACAATTTGTTTCCACTTCTGACTTAAATCCTTTTACCATGCAGGTAGACGACTTTTGCTAAATCTATTTATTTCCGATTTATTTTAATGAGATTTTATTTAGTAGACTTACTTATTTAAATATACTTACCAATTCCAAATCTTATGTTAGCTCCGGTATTTATTTACAATTGAATTATTTTATCATAGCTTCTTAACATTTTATCATAACTTCTTAACATTTTGGCACAACTGTGAATATCTTTAATCTTATCATAACTTATTTAATTTCAGCGTAATATTTAGTATTTTATGATAATATTTAGTATTTTATTTCGCACTACACATAACTTATGAGGCAGATAGTATAGAAGAAAGATTTAATCATGGTTTTTTCATATTTTCATTCTCCTTTTGCCGTACAATTTGAAGGATTTGAATTGAGACTTGTCGTTTAACTGATTTGACTTTAATTTGAATGAAATTTAACTCAATTAACAAGTAGCTGGCTCTTTCACCCAGCTATCGTACACTGATTAGCAAAGTAATTGTGCAGTACTTACAATACTTACAAAACTTACAAGGACATTTCTCTTTTCCTTCCTTCTTCCCTCATGTTTTGTAAACTTTTCCTGTTACTTTCTATCCTGAAAATACAGAACTCTCTATATTCTATGAGATACCTTAACCATTTAAAAGCAAAACAAGTAAAAAATCACATGCCTGTAGATTTCCCAGTCTAAACTTTTCACCGGTTGATAGTGTTGCGTTTGCTGAGTTGATATGAACCATGGTGCAGCTTCGAGAGTGTGTTAATCTTCTGCTGTAGCTCATTGAACTGCTCCTTAGCATCTTCAGCCTTTGCTCTGTTGAAGGTTAACTTCAGTAAGTTGATAATATTAATGAAATCAACTATACGATTACATGATGAAATGAAGAATGTGCTTCATCTCCTGTTAGATATGTTACTTTATCAGCTACTGCCCTGTGAGAACATATTCTATTTTCAGTACTTGTTGTAGTCTTGGTAACACGATCTTTTCATAGTTTCATGTAAAAGCTTCTCATAGATTGAAGATTCTTGCTTCCATTTTTTGACAAATTAGAGTGCAAATCTTATTAAAGAAAGCTAACCCTCTATACAATACAGGGTACAATACAAAACAGGGTACCTCTATTTGAAGACACCTGCAGAGTGGTGAAGTTCTCTTGTCTCTTTCAAGAGGGTTCCTCGTTCTCTCACCAACTGCCTCTCCTTTGTCTTAGCCGCCCACTGGCCTTCTTCAAACACAAGACATATCTCAAAGAAGGTACTAAGTTGCTTGCTTTTGCTGTTTTCTTGAGGTACCTTATTGTTAAAGAAATTATAGGATATAAGGAGATAAACTTGAACACATATTGTTTGAACCAAACTATCATTTGTGGAGGAATTTCAACCCTGAAAGTGCAAGCAGATAGGTATTTGCTTGTGAATCAAAAGCAGTTGTCCACTTTTCAAAAGCAAATGTCTGCTTTTGGGGAAGTGGACATCCACTTTGGATGAAGAAGCTGCAGATCCAACCTTATTTGTTATGTACCTAGATGAATAAAGCAGTGACAATTGTCATTCATCTCATTTACAATGCCCTGCAACAGCAACAACAAGAACTTTTTTACTGGTCAGCTTGTGAAAATTTGCATACTGTCAACCCTTACCATAACCAGGGTTGATTAATGATTTCTTGTTTCGTGTTGATTCACTTGTTGTTTCAGGTTGAATTGTTAGTTTTGGGTTGATTTGTTTGTTTCGGATCGTTTGGGATCATTCACACAATACATTATCACTTATCATCAAGGGGTTTTCAAGTGATTACTTACATGTTTTGTAACAAATACAGTAACTACTGTAAACTTGATTATGAGGGGGGTTAAAAAATACAAAAATTGATAATTTAATATGTTAACAATCCCTTTCAGCTTGATTTGGGGAGGTTTTTTGGCTGGTTCCTGCTTATAGTATTGACAGATTTATGGGTTAGAGTAATGAATAATTTCATTTGAAGTAAAGTTTTTACTTGTTATTCAGTTAATCTGCAAGGCTGAGTCCTTTCAGAACAAAATCTCTCTATCTGTACTCAGATAAAATTCATATTGATATTTCTTTTCAAAAAGGGTGCCATTGAAAATGATATTTGAGATTTTATACCAGATTCATTTATTACTGTGATTTTCAATAAAGAAATTCTGTAAGCTACAAATATTAATCTTTTGTTTCACTAATCTTTTGTTTCACTTTAACCACTCTAATCATCAATCTTCAACCAGCCTTTTTTTAATTTTCAACTGGCCCTTCCATCTAAATTTTCTACTGTTGTTTCTTCCATAAGGTCCCAGAAATTATATAAAATTGCCCTAATTCAAATAGTTGCTATACCTCCTAAAACACAATAAACATCTTCATCTTCTTACTTCAACTTCAACTGCAAGATTCTTCAGGTGAGTGATCTGAAGGAGAATTATTGCTTTTTGCTCCCTCCCTAGACACTAGGGACTACCCAGGTTTCGGCTGGAAGTTCAGTTAAAGACCTGATGGGAAGTTCAAAATATCAATCTTAAACAAAATTAAAATCTCAAAATAAGAAGCAGCTAATCCAATTCAACTCAATAATGAATTTTTGTACAAAACTTACGAAATATATTTTTTGGATTGTATTATGGAAGCTATATTAAACCCATTATGAACTGAAGAAATCTGGAATACAGACCTATCAAAGCCTAATTGTGGTATTTCTTGCTGCTCTAGTTTCTTGACAAATTGTTCCATGATAACTCAGTTGTTATTTTGATAGATTATAATTATTATTAAGGGGGATGGGGTCCAAGGTCGATTGCAATCGATCACCATCACAATATTTTAATATTTGTAGATTCTTGAGTTGACCAATACTTTTAAATTAAAGTTTCAAACTTGACAACACTACTTTATACAATAAAATTTGAGACCTGAAGATGTCGTAGAATGACGAAATTGATTGTCAGTAAAGAACCACATCATTTACATTTGTATTTGTACCATTGAGTCAAAAGAGAATAAATAAATTACTCAGGAGTTTTTAGGAATTTTAAATATAATTTATAACAAAAGAATTGTTATACAAATCTCATACAATTCAGCAGTATGTTAATTAGTGATATGTGGTGAGTTGGGAATAATATGAGCTAATGGTGAGTTAATGATCAGATGATAGAGGTCTGAGGTCTTGTAAGTGTGGTAACCTCAGAGAAACTGATGAAGCTGACTGATGATACTAAAATGAGATTTGACCAGTGTGCTGAGAGGAAGTGGGGACAGGGAAGGAAGCAAGTCATGGAATGGGGAAGGGGCAGGGGGGAACTAAGAGGTAGAACAGGCAAAAGGTGATAGGGTGGAGCAGGGATCAAAAGGTCAAGGATTGCACAGGAGCTCTCTTATCAGTTGTTGTGAATTGAGATAATGCGGGCCTGCCTGCTCACATCATGGTACTACGAAATAGCGTTCATTTAGAGGGATTGGAGGAGCCTGGTGACAAGAAGTTTCAGAGGATGTAAGTCAAACAGCTGGAAAAAGCAACTAACAGTGTTTTTGGCGAGATCAGCAAGGAGATATGCTGCAATTCACAGAATCACGCATACCTTACTCAGCATTACTTTCAGAGTAAGAAAACCATCACAAAGGAAAAGCTCGGATAATGGCTTGAAACAGTGATCACCATACTTGATGATTTCTGGCTTCCATGGCTTGTCAAAGCTGATGATGACATTGAGGCATTGAACAATGAGAAGATAACAGACCAAAACAAGATCATCGACCTCCAGAACCAACTAATCAAGAGCAGAACGAGCTCTCGGAAGTGAAGACTACTGTAGCTACAGAGATGAAGTCCTACTCTGCAGTAGTATCAAAGAGTTGCACGCCCGCTTGCTGCCAAAAGTTTCAGGCAGCTGTTCAGAAAGCAACGGACTCAGCAAATGGAGCAAGAATATCATTGTATACAGAATTGAGGAGAAAGAAGAAGAGCAACTTTCAGGAAAAGTTGAAGAACTTCTGGCAGAGATTGATGAAAAGCCTTTTATCAAGAACTGCGCAAGAGTTGGGATGAAGAAGGAAGATTCGGTCAGACCTGTCAGGTTCTCGCTGAATAGCTCTGTCCATGTGCAGCAAATCCTGAAAAACGCAAGAAAGCTTCGCGCTAAGGATGGGTAAAGATCAATATACATCAGCCCTGATCGGTCTTTGGAAGAATGAAGAGCTTACAAGAAGACTGTTGAAGAACTAAAGCTGAAGAGATCAAAGGAACTCGACAAAGTTCGTGTTATCAGGAACAGTGGATTGTCAGTTTCTGTAGAGACAGTATGCCTGATATGATCTGTGAGACTTGAATTTCATTTCACTTTGTAATTTTAAGGGCCATGTTATTGCGTGTGAAGCCTGCTTCATCTACATTAGTTTAGTTAAGTTTAAAATTTTGTCATACAACAACACGATTGGATACAATTCCTCGCCACTTATTCACTCATCATGTACCTAACAAGGTACCAATCATAATTAACATAAGGCAGGCTCATTTCTTCATAATATACATACAGGTGAAAGCTTGCATTCTGCCACAAAATTCCTATTCTGCTATTATAAAGTCATAACATATCATGTTTTGGTATCCCTTCAAACTTTATTGACGATCGTGGTTTTGAATTTATTTTCCATTCATTGCTGTACAATATAGTTTGAAAAGTTTATATAAAAAGTGGGTAGGGTTAAGTAATATGAACAAATGTGGGAGTCAGTGTCCTGTTGACAGGAGACCCCGAGACCAATGACCATCTGCAACCCTCTTTTCGTTTTCTCGTGCCAGCTGTGAGAGTTTTGGCTGCCACTGGTTGGCTTTGGTTTGCCGCTGGGAGATGTGTGCTTTCTGCCGTGCAATATGGTCCTGCGATAAGCAGATACTGAGAGTGGAGCAAGCAATGAGATCACTCCTAGTGGAACAAGCAATGAGATAACTCCTGGTGGAACAAGCAATGAGATAAACCCTGGACACTAGTGACAATCCCATTATTAACCTGTGGATGACAGCCTGCCAGCCTGGTTGTCTTATAGTGACTATCCTATTATTAACCTGGACTCTCATTTCGTTGCTATGGATAACCGCCTGGTTACCTGATAGTGCATGACTAACCTGGACTCTCATTTCGTTGCTATGGATAACCGCCTGGTTACCTGATAGTGCATGACTAACCTGGACTCTCATTTCGTTGCTATGGATAACCGCCTGGTTACCTGATAGTGCATGACTAACCTGGACTCTCATTTCGTTGCTATGGATAACCGCCTGGTTACCTGATAGTGCATGACTAACCTGGACCCTCATTTCGTTGCTATGGATAAATCGCCTGGTTACCTGATAGTGCATGACTAACCTGGACTCTCATTTCGTTGCTATGGATAACCGCCTGGTTACCTGATAGTGCATGACTAACCTGGACTCTCATTTCGTTGCTATGGATAACCGCCTGGTTACCTGATAGTGCATGACCTGGACTCTCATTTCGTTGCTATGGATAACCGCCTGGTTACCTGGATAGTGCATGACTAACCTGGACTTTTCGTTGCTATGGATAACCGCCTGGTTACCTGATAGTGCATGACTAACCTGGACTCTCATTTCGTTGCTATGGATAACCGCCTGGTTACCTGATAGTGCATGACTAACCTGACTCTCATTTCGTTGCTATGGATAACCGCCTGGTTACCTGATAGTGCATGACTAACCTGGACTCTCATTTCGTTGCTATGGATAACCGCCTGGTTACCTGATAGTGCATGACTAACCTGGACTCTCATTTCGTTGCTATGGATAACCGCCTGGTTACCTGATAGTGCATGACTAACCTGGACTCTCATTTCGTTGCTATGGATAACCGCCTGGTTACCTGATAGTGCATGACTAACCTGGACCCTCATTTCGTTGCTATGGATAACCGCCTGGTTACCTGATAGTGCATGACCGCCTGGACCCTCATTTCGTTGCTATGGATAACCGCCTGGTTACCTGATAGTGCATGACTAACCTGGACCCTCATTTCATTTTGCTGGATGATAGCCGCCTGGATTTGCCTGATAGTGCATGACTAACGCCTGGACTCTCATTTCGTTGCTGGATAACCGCCTGGTTTACCACGTAATTTTGCCGACTAACCTGGACTCTCATTTCGTTGGTGTGGATGACTGCCTGATTACCTGATAGTGCATGACTAACCTGGACTCTCATTTCGTTGCTATGGATAACCGCCTGGTTACCTGAAGTAGTGCATGACTAACCTGGACTCTCATTTTTCGTTGGGGTGTGGATGACTGCCTGTTTTGTATTGGATTTGGGGTTTTTGATTTCCCCCTTCCCTCCCCCCCCCTTTCCCCCCAGCAGACGGTTAAACCCCCAGTTTTGCCGTACTCCCCCAGATTAAAGGGGCTCTTTTTGGGTTCCCCCCTGCCCCAAAGCCTTTCAGTGAGGGGTTTTCCCTTCCTCGTTGCCTAAAAATTAATTTATTGAGGGGGGGGGGCTTTTTTTCCCCTTTTCCCTGGGGAAAGGGGGGGAGGGGGGGACTGGGGGGGGACTGGGGACTGAGAGGGGACTACGGGAGGGAGGGGGGAAACCGGAGAGGGGAGGGGGAAATGGGGGGAGGGGGACTGGAGGGATGGGGACTTGGGGGGGGAGGGGGGGCGGGGGTTTTGGGGAGGGGGGGAAAAGGGGCTGCCTGAGACTTACATTCAGGACTCAGGAGGAAACTGGGAGGGAACGAAAAAAAATTCCTTCCTCCCCTGAGAGAATTTATTCAGTGGGGGGAGGGATTAGGGACTGGGGGATACAACCAAATTGGGGTCGTAGGAGTAGTTAGGGAGTAATGCTTAGGGGGACTTTAGGATGATCTAAAGGTAACATACAGTATGCCTGCACTATTTTCAATACATAAAGCATTACCACAGCTCAGGCACCTGGTTTTTGTGGTAGTCCTTCTCGTAACTGGGGCTTTTGAATGCAGACCTCTTCTCCTGCTGGTTCCCACTGCCTCAGCCTCCCGCCACTTCTCAGGAGAGGCCTGACTTAAAACTCAAACTGCCTCCCTCCCTTCCTCTCCATTCCTAGCCTGTCTAGAAAGGAGCCTGGTGATGCTGAGGGGAGCTTTAAAAACCTAACCCAAACCTGGCTCTAGCCCAAAGAAAGTTGCTCCTCCTCTTCTCGGTGTGCTGAGGGCCGACTTAAACCTACCCAAACCTGACCAGCCCAAAAGAGTTGCTCCTCCTTCTTCTTTGTGCTGAGGGGGTGACTTAAAAAACCCCCCCCCAAAACCATGACTTAGCCCAAAAAAGAGTTGCTCCTCCTTTTTTGGTCCGGAGCACGGGCTTAAAACCCACCCAAACCTGACTCTGGCCCCAAAAGGGGTTGCCTCCTCTTCTTTAGTTCCAACCTTTACAAAAATTCCCAAAAAATTTGACTCCCGGAAAAAGGGGGTCCCTTTCCCCCTTTTTTGCTTTTAGGGGGGAATTTACTTAAAACCCAACCAAACCTATGACTTTTAGCCCCAAAAAGTTCCTCCTCCCTTCTCCGGGTGCTGAGGGGGGAAACCCGACAAAAACCTTTAAACCCCCCCTTTTGACTCCCCCAAAAAGGGCCCTCCCTTTTCGGTTTCCCAAGGGGGGGCCGACCAAAACCCCCCAAACCTATGACCCCCCAAAAAAAGTTCCTCCTCCTTTTTCTTGGTGGGCCTGAGGAGAATCATCCCAAAAATTAAAAAATAAAAAGTCGACCACACGTGATTCTTCGAAGAGAAGGGGGGGGTGTCTTTACATGGGGAGGGTTTTGCTCCATACAAAAACCCCCCCTTGTCTTGGGAAAATGCTCACCAAAAACTACGGTTCTCAGGTCCGAAGGGAAAAAAGGCGATGGTTTCCCGGTTTCCCGGGTTTGAGTTTGGGAAACGCAACCCCCCGCACTTTTAAAAAAACCCGAATAGGGTTTTCCCCCGCAAAATAGGTTACTATGGGTTTCCCCCTTGGGTTTCTAACAAAATTAACCCCGCGGGGGTTCCCAATTTACAGTCCCTGACTGAAAAACCCTGGGGAAATGGTTAAAAAGACAAAAAAGGGGCACGTCTTCATTTCCTGTGATGGTTTCCTTGATGTGCTTTTCCTTTTTTGTCTTTCCCGTCGTAGTTACCTTAATTGGGTTTTTCTTTTTTTGGGCCCCCCAGTCGTTTGGGGCCCCCCTTTTTTTGTGACTCCCCAGTTCGGGGGTGAGCCAATTTTGTGCAAAAACGGGGAAAAAGGAGGGGTATGAGGGGTTTGAGGGGAAAGGGGGGATAGGGGGGGTAGGAGGGGGGGGGAAGGAGGGGGGTAGGAGGGGGGGCTTAGGAGGGGTTGGGGGGGAAAGGGAGGAGGGGGGAAGGGGGAGGGTTTAAAAAGGGGGGGAAAAGGGTTTGGGAAAGGGGAGGGGAGGAGGGGTTGAAAGGGGGTGGGGGGAGGGGAGGTGGGGGAGGGTTGGGAAAGGGGGAAAAGGGGGGGAAAAGGGGGGTTTGGCTTGAGGAGGGGGAAGGGGGGGGGGATTTGGGGAGTAGGGGGGGTAAAAGGGGGCCGGAAGGGGAAGTAACAAATTTAGGATTTTGGGTTCTAGGTGGGGCAACTTAGTAGGTTGGTAAGTTGGGGGCTTCAAAAAATGGGGTAAAATTTGGCAGGTGGTAATTTGAAAATTAATTAGGAAAAATTTTACGTTTTACAAAGTTTTTGCCCTTATCTCAAAGCTTTTCTAAAACTGCAACCCGTTTTTAAATTTGTCATTACCCTGATCCATAGCACCCCGGGATTGACTGGTATCTCTGCTTTAGCCCCCCAATTCTTTAAATTGTGATTGATAAGTTTAAATTTAAATTGATCAATTAATTGAATTGAACTAGTTTCTAGTTAGTAGTTGTGACTTTCAGTCCCCAGAGTACAGAACCCATATTTCCGCTGGTTGAAATTTTTAATATTGCTTTGGGAAATTTCCCACTGAATATGATACTAAGAATGACCCCCATATTTTAACTAAATTCAAACTTACAAACACAAATCTTGAATTTGCCATGGAAATTATCGGAAACTAAACAAATCAAATTTAAAGGTCACGGCTGCAAATTTGGGAACTTTATGTTACTGTAAGAGCTGAAATTTCCTTTTCATGCTTATACAAAAGGCCGGGGCCCGCAAAAAGTTAGCAAAGGGTTTAATGATTTTTGTTCTGGGAAGGTCCACTATTACCTTTTCCATCTCACTCCCCTTTTATTTTATCGGAATCTTCAATGTAAAAGCTGCAACCTACATGCAACCAGCTTGGTAATAATGAAAGGGGCCCATTTAATTAGTTCTTAGTTCTTAGATACCACCAACATTTGGCTCATCCCGTAAGACATCGTATGGATATCCTTGGGTTTTCAGCATTATGGTACTGACACCCAACATATCAATGACACCAGCCTGGGGTCGGAAGAATCTGGCACCCCGTTTGAAAGCATGGCTGACAGCAGTGACAGTCCAATCATTAATGACACCAGCCTGACGTATCACTGACCCGCCCCCTTTACTGACACCATGGTTTATTGACAGCAGTCTGACGTATCATTGACACCAGTCTGACGTATTGCTGAAATCAGTCTGACGTATCATTGACACCAGTCTGACTTTAATGACAGGTTGATAATGCCCCCGTTCTGATAATTTCCCCTATTAACTTGAGAGTTCCCCTGTTACTGAAGGGTTTTTAATTTGGGTAGTTCCCCCGTTCGTAAGGGGCCCCTGTTAACTTGATAGTGTCCCCTGTTAGTGATAAGGGCCCCTTTAACTTATTTTCCCCCGTTTGATAGGGTCCTCTGTTAACTTTTATAATTTTCCCCCTTTGTTAGGGGCCCCTTTCTTGATAGTGTTTCCCGTTAGTGATAGGGGCCCCTGTTAACTTGATAGTGTCCCTGTTAGTGATAAGGGGCCCCTGTTCGATAGGGGCCCCCGTTTGATACGGTCCCCCTGCTTATTTGTGTCCCCCGTTGTGATAGGGGCCCCTGTTAACTTTTATTTTGTCCCCGTTGGGGATAGGGGCCTCTGTTTTTCGATAGTGTCCCCTGTTAGTGATATGGTCTCTGTTAACTTGATAGTTCCCCGTTGGGGAAAAGGGTCCCCTGTTAACTTGATAGTGTCCCCTGTTAGTGATAGGGTCCCCTGTTAACTTGATAGTGTGTAACACAATTTGAAAAGCATGTAACGTTTAAATACTTAGGAAGTTAAAATGAATTTACTCCCATCTTGACGTTGTTTTTACCTAGGTATACGACCCTGAGTGGTAGACCAGGTGGTCCCAAGGGCACTATGAAGCAAACCGCCACTGTGCTCCTTCTCCCAGCCACATTCTGCTCTGCCATTCTTGATCGTTATTTATTTAAATTGGCCGATCTCTACCTTAGGCTTCTCAAACAGTGCAGTTTGACCATGGGTGTGCTAGAGGTTCGACCAGTTTATGAGGCCTGAATTGCTTCGTGTGGTCAATATAGTTTATAGAAAGCTCTCAATTTGTGCAGTCCAAGCTTTATACAGGATGATTCATCATCCTGTATAGTCAAATTTTGGGTGTGAATGTATAACACACACACCCACACTGCACATTGGTATAAGAGTGCCCTATACCATTTATTAACTGTCTAGTTTGCTTTTCTAACCCAGAGACATGGGTTCTACAAATGTGACATGTTAGATTATTTTCAAATTTAGATATCATCAAATTGTATCTAAGCTCAACCATGAAGAATGCAAGTAAAATATCTAATTTTATAGAAATACTGTATTCATGATAATTAATAAGTAAAACGCATCAATTTAACAGATTGCCCACAAATTTCCTTCATTTAACTTGTTATACCCAAGACATTCTATTATAGAGCTTGTATTTAAATAGTTAAATAAGAACCTTTCAAGCTTACTTTGACTTATTCTAGGCTTGCAGAAATAATTATCCTAACAGCAAGACCTCATTTGTATTTTGTGTGTGTGTTTTGAATTGTATATTGTGGAGATGAATAAAAATCATTCTTTTTACTAAATCATTCTTTTGTCTGACAAATTATACGATTTTTCCATGGGGCAGGTTACAATGGCCAATTAGCGTTATTCATTATTCATGGAGGTGGATCGCATTCAAATTTCAATGATTTTTAACACATTTATTCCGCTGATGGCGATACCTAAAACTAAAACATAGTGATATTTGATTTAATATAAATCATTATGATTAATAATTGTTTGATAATATTAATATATTTTTACAGTTTATCAAATTCAATATCATGAAGTTAAATTCAATAAAAAGTTGTAATCCAATTGTTTTCTTAGCTTCAAGTTCAAATTCAAAGGTTGCTAAACACGTATATCCCTGTGTGGCTCGCGCGGCGCGCTTCTCCAGCACAGTGTGTCCCGTAGGGAAGCGCGCGGCGCGTACACACACCTATGCGGGCTTAGGAAATTCAAAGAATACTGATTTAATTTTAACCATTAACGGTGGCGTGTCGAACTCATATAGGCGCGGCTTTTCAATGCGCGGCGTAATAGTGCGCGGCTCGCTGCCTGTAATTTACAGGCGCACTGCGCAGCGAGCCGCGCACGATTACGCCGCGCACGGAAAAGCCGCGCACATATTAGTTCGACACGCCCCTGTTATTTGCCCTAACCAGGACCCTGGTTACGCGCACGGAGTGCACGGCGCGGCAAGCGCGACGCCCCTGGTTAGGGGAACCCTTAACCAGGGTGTCGCAAGGCGCGGCGCGCGCGCGTAAAACTAGGGATCTGGTTAGAGCAAGGGTCGGGTCAGACAAAGGTGCCGCGCGCGTTAAACTATTGCCAGGCGTTGCCTGGCCCCCTCGGCGCGGCCGCCTCGCGCGCACGAAGCTGGAAGCAGGCAACGTCTGGCTAATAGAATGCGCAAATTTCAGCAAAAATCAATGTTTGCTAAACACGTATATATATCCCTGTTATCGTCGCGGGCGTACACACACCTATGCGGGCTTAGGATCAAAATCAATGTAAAGCAAATTAATTGAAACCTTGTGCGCGCACTGTAATTTGCGAGCTCTTTCGACGGGTCTTTCGATCAATCCATGTGCACACATACGCTGTACGCGTCAGAGAAGACATTTCTACACCCCATCTGGTCCAGGGAAAGTTTTGTTTTGTCGCTGGAGTTGACATTTCTTCTTGTGGAGTAGCTGCCGTGTTTATTTTTAGGTGGTATGTGGGTGGTTGGTGCTGTTCAACAATCCAGGGGTTACCTATTTCGTTATATCTCTGTATCTTTTCATTCTGTGAAGAATTGTGTGCTTCCTTGACATCACACTTGGTATTGGTTCTTGTCTTGATTCAATGGCAGTGTTGTTATTTTTTTAAATTGGGAATTCTAAAGTTCTTTTTAAAGTCATCATTGTTGATTACTAGTTCATCTTTCTCTGATGCTGGCATCCTGTAGCTGAAGTTTGTAAACAGACCAACTTTAGCCACTTGACTTGCTCACTGTTAATCGCATGGTCTGTGGCTGTTTGCCTCAGAAGTTCCTTGTCATTCCTTTTGGAGTCCTTCTTCTTTCCACACATTTCCTTCTTCTGCTGTTCAACATGTTCTCTTTTTCCTTTTTTAGCATGCTGCTGATAGTCTTTTGTGCCATACTTTTCTGCTATCACAGTGAAAACAAGTAAACAACATACTTGAACTGTGCTACTTTTCATCAACCAGCAAGAGACACTAGCAGACTTTGTGATGAAAAAAAGACCATTGCAATAGATAATCAGATTCCAATCTTAATGATATCATATATTTTCGCTATAAGTAGCTTTACTTTAATTGTCTCAGGATGTGTTGAGGCTGCTCCTCGGAGATCCTGAAGATGATTCATAGCTTTTCATAAAGTCAATCTTAAAGTTATGAATCGAAACTGTCAGTTGATATTGTGGAGTAGTTATTTGGCTTGAATCATAATTGTTACTTTCAATGAAAGACAGCAGTTTTATTTGAGGATATTCGTTGATATTCGTTGTTGTTCATGGCTAGTGTTCCAGTTACAGCTAGTGTTCCAGTTACAGCTACTGAAGATAATGAAGAAACTACTAATGGGTGTTTATCTGAATGCAGTAATGCAAGTTGGAACAACAAGCGGAAATATGTTCAGTCTTATGCATATAATGGTAATAAATCTCCTTCTGTAAGGTCACCTAGCTACAAAAAGACTGCTGGCTCTAGAAATCAATGTCCCTGTTTACGTGTTGTAAATGATTCATGTTATATAACATGTGAGCTAGTGTTCCAGTTACAGCTACTGAAGATAATGAAGAAACTACTAATGGGTGTTTATCTGAATGCAGTAATGCAAGTTGGAACAACAAGTGGAAATATGTTCAGTCTTATGCATATAATGGTAATAAATCTCCTTCTGTAAGGTCACCTAGCTACAAAAAGACTGCTGGCTCTAGAAATCAATGTCCCTGTTTACGTGTTGTAAATGATTCATGTTATATAACATGTGAGTCTTGCAGTCAATGTTACCACTGCAAATGTGTTGGTCTTGGTGAATTGCCACAAACTGCTGTTGAGTTACTTCTAACTTGGAAATGTTTCTCATGTTTCAAGCCGACCTTTCATAAACTATCAAAGAAAGCTGAGATTGATTACAGGGCCATTGTGAAAGAGGAAGTACAAAATGCTTGTACAACAACAATCAAGGATATGGTTGTTACTGCAACCCAATATAGACTATTGTCAAGGCCACTAAGGGCCTTGTAGAAGAAGTTTCAAGGAAAACGAATGAATCTGTTAAGACTTTTGCAGAGGTAACGGCCAAGAAATCAAAGGAAGTTCAAAAAGAAGATTGTAGAGGATGTCAAAGAAGCTACAGCTTCCACTGTCATTATTGGGGAGGTATGTCGCAAAATGGATACTGACCAAGCAGAAAGGGAGCGCAGAAAATGTAATGTTATTATAAACAGTATTCCAGAACATGGTGGGTCATTGACTGGGCAAGAACGCAAGGATAAAGATGTTGAATTCCTTTGTGAAAAGTTAGAGATGAATTTCAATGAAATAAAAAACTGCTTCAGGACTGGTTCCCATAAAAAGAATTCTGATGGAACAACTAATCCAAGACCTCTGGTTGTGATCATGAAAAATGAGGAAATTGCTAAGTATTGGCATGATTTTGGAAGGGGTTATCGCATCAGAGGAACTGATTTTTGGGTCAATCCTGATCTTTGCCGGACTGATAGGCATACTTCTTTTTTAGCTCGTCAGGAACGGAGGAGCAGACTGGAAAAACGAGTTCCAGTACCAAAAGTAAATCAGCCATAACTCCCTAAGTCATCAAGAAAGATAAGAAACAGTCTCCTGAATGTTTTCTATACAAATGCTTGTTGTTTAACAAACAAAATGACTGAGTTGAAGCATCTCATATCAGTGAATCAATATGACATAGTTTGTGTTACTGAAACACATTTCTATGATGGACTTACTAGGGCAGAATATGAGATTCCTGGTTTCAACCCTTATCGTGCTGACAGGAATTTCAAACTTGATAGGTCAACTAATTACAATCAAATCAGTGAATGTGGAGGTTCTATCATCTATGTCAATCAAAGTATTGAGATCCTTGATTGTAAAACAGGGCCAGACTCTATTGCAGTATCTTTTAGAGTGTGACATTGGAAAAGTTTTGATTGGTTGTGTTTATAGATCTCCTTCATTGAACAAACGCCAAGATTTGAAGCTTTTAGAATTTGTAAAAGAAATTTTCACTGATGAGAATCATATTGCAAAATTTTGTTATGGGGATTTTAATCTCTCTCATGTGTCTTGGCAATCAGGTACAATGACAGGTATGAATGATTCTGTCAACAGTACAGTTTGCATGCAAAAACTGTATTTGGATTTTATTCATGAGTTGGGAGTTTCATGGTTATTAACATCAGAATCTACACGAAGGAGACTAAATAAAGTAACTGGTGTATTGAATGAAAGTTTACTAGACCAACTTTTGTTCACTGAAGAAAACCTTGTCAATGAATATAAGCTTGGTCCTCACTTAGGCAAGAGTGACCATGTAACTCTTACTACAGAACTCAATGTATCACAGTCCTCAAAGTTAGAAGAAAACAAAGTTACAAATGAAGAAAGAAGATGTTGGTCTAAAGTAACCTCTGAGGAGATCCTACAATGGTCACATGAAATATCCTGGAACTTAGATCCTGATGAAGTTGATGATATGTCTGTGAATGAACTATGGTCAATAATTTTTGAGAAATTGAATGTTATGTCAGATAGAGTTCCACTTCAAAATGTTACAAATAATATTGATATTAATTATAGTGCACCTTGGGTAAATAGATCATTGAAAAGAGCCATAAGAAACAAAAAATAAAGCCTGGAATGTTTTTGATGTGAATCCTAATGTAAGAAACTGGAGTTTAGCATTAGAGAAGCAACAATTATTTGAAAAGTGTGAATGCAATGCTAGAGTCAAATATGAGAAAAAGGTTACCAAAGACCTGAAGTATAACTCACGTGCCTTTTCTCCTATTTGAGATCATGTAACAAAGTTAAAGATATTGTTACAAGGCTAACCAAACCTGATGGCTCACGCACAACTAATGACAAGGATACAGCTGATTGTTTGGCTGATGCCTTCAGTTCAGTTTTTGTGAGTGAGCCTCATGGTCCAATGCCTGAAAGTTGCTATAAAACAGACAATGTGAAGCAATCTGAAAATCTGATGATAACAGTTGATGAAGTGCGCAATGAGTTAAAAAAGCTTGATGTCTTCAAGAGTTTTGGCCCAGATAAAATTCATCCAAAGCTATTGAAGACATTAGCTGAAAATAGTGATTTTGTAAGTATTATAACAGTTTTGTTTAATAAATGTGCAAATGAAGCAAATATCCCTGATATTTGGAAGGAAGCAAATGTAGTAGCACTTCACAAAAAGGAATCAAGGAATGATCCTTATAATTACAGACCAGTGTCCCTCACTTGTATTATTTGTAAAGTCTATGAAAAGTTTATTAGACAGCATATTCTTAATTATGTTGAAAAGGAAATAGTAGAAGATCAACATGGTTTTGTACCAAAGAAATCATGCTTATCTAATCTCTTAGAATCAGTTGAGTCCATCATTAGTTTGGTTGAAGAAGGTTTCCCGGACGTGTTGTTTTTAGACTTTATGAAAGCTTTTGACCAAGTGCCTCATTATAGGCTCCTCATCAAATTAGAAAATTGTGGAATAAGCGGTAATTTGTTAGCTATCATTCAAGACTTTTTATCTAATAGAACAATGAGAACAGTAATTAGAGGAGAATATTCTGATATAAAGTATGTTAGATCAGGTGTTCCACAAGGATCAGTCTTAGGACCTTTATTGTTCATCCTCTTTATTAACGACCTGCCTAATGAAATTAAAAATGTAACTAAAATCTTTTGCAGATGATTTGAAAATTGTTGTAAATGCTATTAACAGTGATAATATCAATGCTGATTTGAAATTATTGGAAAATTGGGAGGAAACATGGCTTTTGAAATTTAATGTTGATAAGTAAAGTTATGCATATTGATATCAATGACAATCCTATGAATAATTATTTCCTGCACAATAGAACTCTTGAAGAAACATCTGTCGAAAAGGATCTAGGTGTTATGATTGATAATAGATTAAATTGGGATACAAATATTAATAAGTGTATAAAAGATGCAAATAGAACAATTGCTTGGGTTAGTAGAAATGTAATTAATAAAGATATTGATATAATGTTGAGAATATACAAAGCACTTATAAGGCCAAAGCTAGAGTACTGTGTCCAACTGTGGAGTCCTGCTGCTCACCATGGGAACTGGGCTACCATCTTGGAGCTGGAAGGTGTCCAGCGCTCGTTTCACAAGACTGATAAATGGCATTGGTACACTCCCATATAGTGAGCGGCTTGACCAACTTAAATTGACAACATTAGCTGAAAGGAGGATAAGGGTGATCTTATAGAGACTTTCAAAGTTGTTAGTAATGAAGTAGACTATGGTAAGGACTTATTTAAACTTGGTAGAAGCAGAAGAAACTTGTTAACTAATAAGTATAATACTACTTATTGCTCTAGTGACTTTCGTAAATTGAATGATAGTTTTATATCAGAGAGAGTCAGACCTTATTGGAACAATCTACCTAAATCTGTGAGATGTATCAAGTGTTAACTCTTTCAAGGCTAGTCTAGAATGTTATAAGAAGGATTGTGGTACTTTAAACCCAGATAACTTTTGGTATGTTTCTTCTTTGGTACTAGAAAAAATAGAGGGAAGTAACTATTTATCTAATAAAGAGAAGTTTAATGATTACCTGATGAGTAATCCGTTTGTGGCCAAACGAAAAGGGATAAATATTAGTCATTTATTTGCAGCATCACCTTGATTTTTATATTGATATTGAATTGATATTTTGTTAATCTCTTTTTCTCATGTCAGTTCCTGTTTTCATGGTATGATTGTATATATTGTTGTTTCTGGAAGGGTTTTTATCTTATAGCAGCTGACATGAGATATCTTTTGTGCATTCATTTCATAGGTTTTTAATTTGGAAATCACAATTATCAAATGCATGCTACTTTTAATTTAAGTTATTTCAATTCATTTCTATAATATAAAATTGACTCCTATTTATTCTATGAAATGTTTCAAAATGTTATTGATAAATGGACACCTGTGTTTAAAGGTGTGTTCTTAATGTAAACCAATGAATTGAATATTGTAAAGATTTGTGATGGTTCAATACCATTAATTTTATCTTATCTTATCTCTCTTAGAACTTTTTTGAAATGTGTCCTTGTTTTGAAAGATTTTTGAAAGATATGGATTCCTATCTACCAAGAATTGAACAAAATAGGTTTAAGTACAAAGGCTGTGTACTTAAATCTGTTATTTGTGATCCAAAGGAGAGCTTTGACCTGATCAATATATATTTAGTTCAATGGGAATTCTATAATATTCTGATTATGTAAAATATGTTAGTGTTCAAAATATATTAGTTTCAACATATTTCACTTTATAACACAATTTACTTTAATATTTCAACATATTTTACTTAATTCAGGTCATGAGATTATGAGTTTTAACATCATGAGTTTGGTATACAACACAATTCATGAGGTGATGTCTGTGAAAGTATTCAATATTCTCGAGGGTTGGAACAAGACCTTGTGACCAACCTAATGAAGACTTCTTTCAACTTTTAAAAATAAAGTGAACAAAAATGACCCATTTGATTACAGTTATTCAGCTGCTTTGGAAATCAGAATAGTTTATAGTTGTTACGATATAAACACTAAAGTCACCACATTAGAGGCCAACTTGTGGACTCAAAGCTGAAGTTCTTCTAATTCTATCCACAACCCACTAAGAATGGATTCTAAAATCAGTCCATCAGTATCATAACCATAATACCATATCACACCAAAATAAAGACAAGCTCCCTCATTTCCTTCACCAAACTCAGTGATAGCCAAAAAGAAGGAAAACTTGTTGAAATCAAGTTCTGTTATTAACATGTGATCTTGCAGTCATTTACACCAAATGTGTCTGGATGCACAAACTGCTGTTGAGTTACTTCTAACTGGAAATGTTTCATGTTTCAAGCTGACCTTTCATAAACTATCAAAGAAAGCTGAGATTGATTACAGGGCCATTGTGAAAGAGGAAGTACAAAATGCTTGTACAACAACAATCAAGGATATGGTTGTTACTGCAACCCAACAGGCTATTGTCAAGGCCACTAAGGGCCTTGTAGAAGAAGTTTCAAGGAAAACGAATGAATCTGTTAAGACTTTTGCAGAGGTAACGGCCAAGAAATCAAAGGAAGTTCAAAAGAAGATTGTAGAGGATGTCAAAGAAGCTACAGCTTCCACTGTCATTATTGGGGAGGTATGTCGCAAAATGGATACTGACCAAGCAGAAAGGGAGCGCAGAAAATGTAATGTTATTATAAACAGTATTCCAGAACATGGTGGGTCATTGACTGGGCAAGAACGCAAGGATAAAGATGTTGAATCCCTTTGTGAAAAGTTAGAGATGAATTTCGGCACATTACCACTTGTGCAAACCGCCGATTCGGCGCCTATAGGCGCCGAATCGGCGCCTATAGGCGCCTATAGGCGCCTATAAGTTTTTCGGCGCCGATTCGGCGCCTATAGGCGGTGCCGCTTTTTCGGCGCCTATAGGCGCCTATAACTGACATTTTCATTTTTCGGCGGTCATCGGCGCCTATAGGCGCCGATAAGCGCCGATAAGCGCCTATGGACCGCCTATCGGCGCCGTCGGCGCTTTTCGACCGCTTATCGGCGTTTATATCTCGGCGCCTATAGGTGCTCTATAGGCGCCTATAGGCGCCGATATTGGATTTCTAGCAATCTATGTTATTCCTCTTTTCGATGAATTAAGACAGTCATGAACTGGCGAGGATGAGTTTTATTAGCTGAGCTCCGAGTCTATGACCTATATTCATTGGCCTAAATTCTATAGGCGCCTATAGGCGCCTATAGGCGCCGATGAATTAAAGTAGTCCTAAATTGGCCCGCAACATCGTTGGGTCAGGATTAGGGCTAAACTTGGGGTTAGGGTTGGGTTAGGTTAGGGTTAGGCTAGGGTTAGGGTTAGGGTTGGGGTTAGGGTTAGGGTCAGGGTTAACCCAAACCCTAACCCAAACCCTAACCCAAACCCTAACCCAAACCCAAACCCTAACCCAAACCCTAACCCAAACCCTAACCCTAACCCAAACCCAAACCCAGACCCTAACCCTAACCCTAACCCTAACCCTAACCCTAACCCTAACCCAAACCCTAACCCTAACCCCAACCCAAACCTTAACCCTAACCCCAAACCCTAACCTGACATACCGTGAAACGAAAGCGCACGCCAATTTAGGACTGTTTTAATTCATCGGCGCCTATAGGCGCCTATAGGCGCCGAAAAAAGGCGGAAGAACACAGATTGCTAGAAGGCACAATCGACGCAAAATCGGACGAAGAAAGAGTATCGGCGCCTATAGGCGCCTATAGGCGCCTATAGGCGCCTATAGACGGTTGAAAACATAGGCGCCGATAAGCGGTCGAAAAGCGCCGACAGCGCCGATAGGCGGTCCATAGGCGCTTATCGGCGCTTATCGGCGCCTATAGGCGCCGATGACCGCCGAAAAATTGGAAAATGTCAATTATAGGCGCCTATAGGCGCCTAAAAGCGGTACCGCCTATAGGCGCCGAATCGGCGCCGAAAAAAACTTATAGGCGCCTATAGGCGCCTATAGGCGCCGATTCGGCGCCTATAGGCGCCGAATCGGCGGTTTGCACAAGTGGTAATGTGCCTGAATTTCAATGAAATAAAGAACTGCTTCAGGACTGGTTCCCATAAAAAGAATTCTGATGGAACAACTAATCCAAGACCTCTGGTTGTGATCATGAAAAATGAGGAAATTGCTAAGTATTGGCATGATTTTGGAAGGGGTTATCGCATCAGAGGAACTGATTTTTGGGTCAATCCTGATCTTTGCCGGACTGATAGGCATACTTCTTTTTTAGCTCGTCAGGAACGGAGGAGCAGACTGGAAAAACGAGTTCCAGTACCAAAAGTAAATCAGCCATAACTCCTAAGTCATCAAGAAAGATAAGAAACAGTCTCCTGAATGTTTTCTATACAAATGCTTGTTGTTTAACAAACAAAATGACTGAGTTGAAGCATCTCATATCAGTGAATCAATATGACATAGTTTGTGTTACTGAAACACATTTCTATGATGGACTTACTAGGGCAGAATATGAGATTCCTGGTTTCAACCCTTATCGTGCTGACAGGAATTTCAAACTTGATAGGTCAACTAATTACAATCAAATCAGTGAATGTGGAGGTTCTATCATCTATGTCAATCAAAGTATTGAGATCCTTGATTGTAAAACAGGGCCAGACTCTATTGCAGTAGAGTGTGACATTGGAAAAGTTTTGATTGGTTGTGTTTATAGATCTCCTCCATTGAACAAACGCCAAGATTTGAAGCTTTTAGAATTTGTAAAAGAAATTTTCACTGATGAGAATCATATTGCAAAATTTTGTTATGGGGATTTTAATCTCTCTCATGTGTCTTGGCAATCAGGTACAATGACAGGTATGAATGATTCTGTCAACAGTACAGTTTGCATGCAAAAACTGTATTTGGATTTTATTCATGAGTTGGGAGTTTCATGGTTATTAACATCAGAATCTACACGAAGGAGACTAAATAAAGTAACTGGTGTATTGAATGAAAGTTTACTAGACCAACTTTTGTTCACTGAAGAAAACCTTGTCAATGAATATAAGCTTGGTCCTCACTTAGGCAAGAGTGACCATGTAACTCTTACTACAGAACTCAATGTATCACAGTCCTCAAAGTTAGAAGAAAACAAAGTTACAAATGAAGAAAGAAGATGTTGGTCTAAAGTAACCTCTGAGGAGATCCTACAATGGTCACATGAAATATCCTGGAACTTAGATCCTGATGAAGTTGATGATATGTCTGTGAATGAACTATGGTCAATAATCTTTGAGAAATTGAATGTTATGTCAGATAGAGTTCCACTTCAAAATGTTACAAATAATATTGATATTAATTATAGTGCACCTTGGGTAAATAGATCATTGAAAAGAGCCATAAGAAACAAAAATAAAGCCTGGAATGTTTTTGATGTGAATCCTAATGTAAGAAACTGGAGTTTAGCATTAGAGAAGCAACAATTATTTGAAAAGTGTGAATGCAATGCTAGAGTCAAATATGAGAAAAAGGTTACCAAAGACCTGAAGTATAACTCACGTGCCTTTTTCTCCTATTTGAGATCATGTAACAAAGTTAAAGATATTGTTACAAGGCTAACCAAACCTGATGGCTCACGCACAACTAATGACAAGGATACAGCTGATTGTTTGGCTGATGCCTTCAGTTCAGTTTTTGTGAGTGAGCCTCATGGTCCAATGCCTGAAAGTTGCTATAAAACAGACAATGTGAAGCAATCTGAAAATCTGATGATAACAGTTGATGAAGTGCGTAATGAGTTAAAAAGCTTGATGTCTTCAAGAGTTTTGGCCCAGATAAGATTCATCCAAAGCTATTGAAGACATTAGCTGAAAATAGTGATTTTGTAAGTATTATAACAGTTTTGTTTAATAAATGTGCAAATGAAGCAAATATCCCTGATATTTGGAAGGAAGCAAATGTAGTAGCACTTCACAAAAAAGGAATCAAGGAATGATCCTTATAATTACAGACCAGTGTCCCTCACTTGTATTATTTGTAAAGTCTACGAAAAGTTTATTAGACAGCATATTCTTAATTATGTTGAAAAGGAAATAGTAGAAGATCAACATGGTTTTGTACCAAAGAAATCATGCTTATCTAATCTCTTAGAATCAGTTGAGTCCATCATTAGTTTGGTTGAAGAAGGTTTCCCCAGTTGACGTGTTGTTTTTAGACTTTATGAAAGCTTTTGACCAAGTGCCTCATTATAGGCTCCTCATCAAATTAGAAAATTGTGGAATAAGCTGTAATTTGTTAGCTATCATTCAAGACTTTTATCTAATAGAACAATGAGAACAGTAATTAGAGGAGAATATTCTGATATAAAGTATGTTAGATCAGGTGTTCCACAAGGATCAGTCTTAGGACCTATATTGTTCATCCTCTTTATTAACGACCTGCCTAATGAAATTAAAATGTAACTAAAATCTTTGCAGATGATTTGAAAATTGTTGTAAATGCTATTAACAGTGATAATATCAATGCTGATTTGAAATTATTGGAAAATTGGGAGGAAACATGGCTTTTGAAATTTAATGTTGATAAGTGTAAAGTTATGCATATTGATATCAATGACAATCCTATGAATAATTATTTCCTGCACAATAGAACTCTTGAAGAAACATCTGTCGAAAAGGACCTAGGTGTTATGATTGATAATAGATTAAATTGGGATACAAATATTAATAAGTGTATAAAGGATGCAAATAGAACAATTGCTTGGGTTAGTAGAAATGTAATTAATAAAGATATTGATATTATGTTGAGAATATACAAAGCACTTATAAGGCCAAAGCTAGAGTACTGTGTCCAACTGTGGAGTCCTGCTGCTCACCATGGGAACTGGGCTACCATCTTGGAGCTGGAAGGTGTCCAGCGTCGTTTCACAAGACTGATAAATGGCATTGGTACACTCCCATATAGTGAGCGGCTTGACCAACTTAAATTGACAACATTAGCTGAAAGGAGGATAAGGGGTGATCTTATACAGACTTTCAAAGTTGTTAGTAATGAAGTAGACTATGGTAAGGACTTATTTAAACTTGGTAGAAGCAGAAGAAACTTGTTAACTAATAAGTATAATACTACTTATTGCTCTAGTGACTTTCGTAAATTGAATGATAGTTTTATATCAGAGAGAGTCAGACCTTATTGGAACAATCTACCTAAATCTGTGAGAGATGTATCAAGTGTTAACTCTTTCAAGGCTAGTCTAGAATGTTATAAGAAGGATTGTGGTACTTTAAACCCAGATAACTTTTGGTATGTTTCTTGTTTGGTACTAGAAAAAATAGAGGGAAGTAACTATTTATCTAATAAAGAGAAGTTTAATGATTACCTGATGAGTAATCCGTTTGTGGCCAAACGAAAAGGGATAAATATTAGTCATTTATTTGCAGCATCACCTTGATTTTTATATTGATATTGAATTGATATTTTGTTAATCTTTTTCTCATGTCAAGTTCCTGTTTTCATGGTATGATTGTATATATTGTTGTTTCTGGAAGGGTTTTTATCTTATAGCAGCTGACATGAGATATCTTTTGTGCATTCATTTCATAGGTTTTTAATTTGGAAATCACAATTATCAAATGCATGCTACTTTTAATTTAAGTTATTTCAATTCATTTCTATAATATAATATTGACTCCTATTTATTCTATGAAATGTTTCAAAATGTTATTGATAAATGGACACCTGTGTTTAAAGGTGTGTTCTTAATGTAAACCAATGAATTGAATATTGTTAAGATTTGTGATGGTTCAATACCATTAATTTTATCTTATCTTATCTTCTCTCTCTTAAATGTGTGGTGCATTTATGAATACCTACAAATTGAAGAGCTGTGCTGTCTGTTTGAGCTTGAAGTCCGTGATTATGTTAGATTGTAAGTAAATTATTTCATTATTATTTGGGATTCATTTAATACCAGTGTGTTGAAATTCAATTTCACAAAGTGCTCTAGCATAAGCGAGCGAGTTACAACAAATTAAAACACAAGGTTAATCGTCTTACTTTGTCAAACGTTATCATCTTGAGTCTTTGAGTGTGAGTTGGAGTGCTCTACCAGTGTTACCACAGGGAGCTTGATACCATTCATTTAATATACATTAAATACTTCTTGAACCTTAAGGTATAAAACCAACATTTGTCCCTATGGTTGTTCAGATATGGCCAAGCCTGGCGAGCTTAGTGGATGTCCCTGCTGAACGGCATGTTAAACAAGGAACTGAAGCTGAGAGGTTCCGGTCATTCCGAGCAGCTATTGGGTCAAATGTTGGTATACCTACAAAGTGTGTTTCTCAACACAACCCCAGATTAAAGTAATGTTGAATGGCAAAGTCCCTCATGGTCTCATTAACTTTTTGAATTGAATGGAATGTCATGTTACCAGTTTCCTTGTTTACCAGTTACTCTAATAGCATGAACTCTGGGCAAAATGGTACCACAGGAACACGACAAAAATTAGCCTCCATTAGCCTCCATGGATGCTGAGTGGAGGCTGAGTGGAGCCTGAGTCGAGGCTAAGTGGAGGCTAATTTCAAAAATTAGCCTCCACGGAGGCTAGTGGAGGCATGAGGCTAATTTTTGAAAAATAGCCTCCACTATGGTGGAGGCTATTTAGCCTCCACCCAGCCTCCACTAGGCTCCACTTGGTTCCACTCAGCCTCCACTCAGCCTCCATGGAGGCCACCCCTTCACAAAAGTTGAAATCCATTTCCCATAGGGAGGATAAGGCCCAGAGCGAGGATAAAAATTTTTCTACCAGCAAAAATTTTCAAATTTGAAAAAAAACAAACAAAATTTGGTGATAAGTAGTGGAAAAATTGTGAAATTGTCATCTCTTTTTGAGATACATGCTATAAGACTTGAAACCAACAAACCAAATTAGGAAAACTAAGGATCATATTCGCTTTTCTGGGATCATCTTTGGTTGTCCAAGAGCAGAAAGGGATAGCTGAAAGGGAATGTCTTTGATAAAGCCGAAGATTATCACGATTGCTGTGGTGATGACTATTATTTTGATATTCAATGAGAACGAGGATTAATAAGCAGCATGCGTATGATTTTTATCCATCAACAAATGTATAAAGGGCAAGACAATACATTATATGAAGATATGACTTCTTCAATTCAATTCAATTCAATTATATGTTTTACAGCACAATTGGATAAAATATAAACTGCTTCTAATTATAAAGGAGGCTTTATCTAAATTGGATAAATTGATTGTCTATTGTCTTGGACAAGCGAAGATTAAGTGCAAATTTTAATTGTGATACTGTGAAAAATTGGACTGAAATGAGGCAAATATCCTACTGAGACGGCAATTCCAATTTCGATTTGCTCCAAACGTCTGGCTTCTGGGAGCTAACGCTCCCACATCCCAGGCCCCGCCAAATAAGTTTTATTTTCGCTTCTGTAAACATTTCTCATACCAAAGAACTGATATGCTAATATATCAAAATTAGACATGAATGACTGAATGACAGTAAAGTCTTAAGACGGCAATTTGTTCCAAATGTTTGCCTTCTGGGGGCTGCTGCTCCCAGACCCCCAACATTGCCCTTTTTAAATTAATCAGATACCTTGTTGAGCAAGTTTTACCTCAAAAATTGAAGTACCAAAGATGAAAAACCGAAGATGAACTTTCAATTTAGGGAGGATAAGGGTGGTGATTTTCAACTTATATGAACCTATGATGGAGGCTAAATTTTTGGTTTAGCCCACCCAAAGAACCTCCATTATCGGAAATTTAAAAAGTCATTTTTGGATTCTATCAGAAGCTATTTTGACAGTGCTAGTGGAGGCTATAGCCTCCAAATGGAGGCTAAAATCATGAGAAAACACAGATAATATGCTAGCCTCCACAAAATTAAATTTATGTCATGTTTTTACAAAAAGAGTACATTTTGTAACATATACCAAAGTTTCTAATCCAGCTAGTATTAGGCGCCACCGGCCCACTAAAACCACCAGCCCCCACAAAACCTCCACTCAGCCTCACTAGCCCCACTCAGCCTCCACTAGGCTCCCACTCAGCCCCCACTAATTCAGCCTTTAGCCTCCCAGCCTCCACTCAAGCTCATTAGCCTCCATCCAGCCTCACAACCATCCTCAAAAAACCAAGCCTCCATGGCCCAAAGCTAAGTCATGGTTCCACTGGGCTGGTGGGGGCAGGGGCCCTAGTGGAGCTGAAACTGAGTAACTAGTGAAGCTGATGGGGGCCCCAAATAAGGAGCCCTGTGGAGGTTAAAGGTCATGGAGGCTGAGGAGTTGGGGCTGGGTGGAGGTTAGGATGGAGGCTAGTGAGGCTAGGGAACCTAGTGGAGGCGTAAGTTGGACTAAGTGGGGGCCTAGTGAGGCTGAGTGGAGCCTAGTGGAGGCTGAGTGGAGCCTAGTGGAGGCTGGTGGGTGGTGGAGGCTGAGTGGAGCCTAGTGGAGGCTGAATGGAGCCTAGTGGAGGCTGAGTGGAGGCTGGTGGAGGCTAGTGGAGGCTAGTGGAGGCTAGTGGAGGCTGAGTGGAGGCTAGTGGAGCCTATTGGATCCTATTGGAGGCTAGTGGAGGCTGAGTGGAGCCTAGTGGAGGCTGAATGGAGCCTAGTGGAGGCTGAGTGGAGCCTGAGTGGAGGCTAGTGGAGGTTGGTGGAGCCTAGTGGAGGCTGAGTGGAGCCCTAGTGGAGGCTGGAGTGGAGCCCACAATGGAGGCTGAGTGGAGCCTAGTAGAGGCTGGAGTGGAGCCCTGGAGGCTGAGTAGGGCTAAGGGAGGCTGAGTGTAGGATAGTTGGAGCTGTCTGAAAGTTTGAAGCTATATATTGTTTTCACATTAGTACACATAAATCATTTTCAGCAAGAAATTTTGTGTTTTGTAGGCTCATTGATTTAGGCTCCTCAGCCTCCACTTAGCCTCAACTCAGCCTCCATTAACTCCATTAGCCTCCATTAGCCTCCATATGGAAGCTTAGGCTCCACAAAATGACTTTAAATTTCCGTGGGCTAATGGAGGCTAATTCTTGAGTGGAGGCTAGTAGCCAAAAAAATTTGGCCTCCATGATCTGATGGAGGCTGAGTGGAGGCTGAGTGGAGGCTAGTGGAGCCCCAGGCTGGATGGAGGATAATTAGCCTCCATAGTGGAGGCTATTTTTCAAAAATTAGCCTCATGCCTCCATTAGCCTCCATGGAGGCTAATTTTTGAAATTAGCCTCCACTTAGCCTCCACTCAGCCTCCACTCAGCCTCCATGGAGGCTAATGGAGGCTAATTTTTGTCGTGTTCCTGTGGTACCATTTTGCCGAACTCTGTACCTACTACAGATGGATGCAGTCTATAGAATGCAGGAGTCTCCACTGTTCTACACACTAATTCTGATGCCATGAGGTAATGAATTAGTGCTATTTGTCCTCATTTAATTACATTTAAGCATGTGAAGGGAAGGGTTATAAAATAGATAGACACGCGCCTATCGGGTCCATTTTGGGATACTGCCCGAGGGCGTAAGCCCGAGGGTGGTATCCGGTTTTGGCCCGAGCCCGTAGGGCGAGGGTCTAAACCAATATGGACCCGATCAGGCAAGTGTCTATATATTATTATAGACCCGCATGAAAACTGCAGAGGGTTCTATAACAATTTATACATTTTAACATTTCAAGCATTGAAGATTTGAAGCAGTGCTTATAGTGTTGAGACAGTTGCACTGCTCAAAATCGGTCAGTAGGAAAGATGGCAGGTGGAGAAGCAGTGGAAGGTATAGTAAGGTTAATAGGAACTCTGAAAGGCTGGAAAGTGGAAAGCAGCACAAGGTATAGTAAGGTCTATAGGAAATCTGGCAGACTTGAGGCCGAGAAGCAGCAGAAAGTAGAGTAAAGTTTGGGAAACCTTGCAGTCTGAGAAGCAACAAAAGGTTTCCTAAGATTGGTAGAGACACTGGCAGGCTGAGATGTAGGAGAAGGTAGAGTTCAGTATGTTTGGAAAGAAATCTTATAGGCCGACAAACAGACCGCAGCAGAAGGTAGGTTACCTATTAAGGTTAGTAGGAAATCTGGCAGGTGTCAAGCTGACAAGTGGTGCTCAGAAGGTAGAGTAATGTTGATAAATACTTAAATATATGAAGAGTTTTGTGCTGTAAAAATTTAAAATTGAATTGAATTGAATTGGAAATCTGGCAGGTTGAAGAACAGTAGAAGGTAAAGTAAGGTTGATAGAAAATCTGGCAGGATAATTGGCAGCAGAAGGTGGGGGAAAAGTTGGAGCATGCGACTGCTGCTCCTGTCACCTGTGACATCATCAATAGTCACGCTGCAAGGGGGCCTCACTGAGTAACGTATGTCCAATAATCTGGATTCTGGTCCTTAACCTGGACATAGAGGGTCAAGAGGGGTCTGGCAGAGCAGTGAAATTTGCTAGATAGGTAACGAACAGTTTACTGAACCATAACTTAAATACCGGTTAACCAGTGCTATTTTGCCCAACTGTAACCGTAACTGAAACCGAACATTTTGATTTGAAGAAACCTTGATTGAACCGTAAGCGGATTTATTGAGAAATGGTAACCAATAGTTTGCTACTCTGCTTTAATTTCAGGAATATGATTTAATATAGCATATTTAATAGTTATTTCGGAGTTGGCAAGCTTTTTAAGTTTAATAACAGTCCCTCAGCACAAATTCGTAACAAAGATGCTCTCAATCTAAAATCAAAGAAATTTTCCACAATTTTTTGAATTTTGTAATAACCTTCTCTAGCACCCATAATTATTTCCAGCAAAGTATGTCCAATAAAGTTTGCAATTTGCATAATATAAATCTCATGCATTTCCTCGTGCAGTTGTGCACACTGCACAGTTGCTTAAGTGCATGTAATATATTTTTTTGAATTTTCTGGAAAAATAAAACCAAGTAGTAATCTTAAATGCTCTTAAAATCAATTATCACACTGAATCAATGAGAAATCTTAGAGAGAGAGGCCGACATGTCGCCACTCCGAGAGTGGCAGATCAGCAGTGTTCTGGATAATTTGAAAAGCATATAGTATAACTTAAAACCCTAGGTAATCAATCCAATGATCCATCATTCAGATCCTGTGATGTTGCGATAAATGCAGGACCTGACAATACTCAATTTCAATCTATTTAACTTATTTTGTAATATACAAGCTGTACTGTGCGATTTATTATACTCTAATATCTAAATGTCCCAGTGTTCTCAAAATATCCTCTTTAGCTATTATTAGCTTAGTAGAAGTTATAATCAATTTCGTCTTCCCCTTCTCATAGTCCTCCCAGCCATCACACCTCCGTTCCCAGGATGCACTTTTCTGGGCACTGGAACAAGAACTCCGCAAAGTTCTCCGGATAATCTGGAATATAAACATATTATTCAATGCAAAATGACTAGAAAAAAGATCAAATTTGTGTTTGTTTTATTTTGAATCTAATCTTAACCAACGACTTAGCCAAAATCAAATCAAATAGGGGAAAACCTTAATAAAAAATTAATGAAAAAGAACAAAAAA